>JAUYWH010000013.1:15512277-15542203 GCA_034779795.1 Ctenopoma multispine
CATCCTGCGGGGCTACATTTGCCGGTGTTGTGCCAGAAAAGGTTCCCCTGCCCGTGTGGGACTTTTTTTTTTTTTTTTCCTACCACCTCGTCTGAAAAAAAAAATTTTCCCACCTCGTCTGATTTTATTTTATTTTTTTCCTACCACTTCGTCTGATTTTTTTTTTTTCCTACCACTTCGTCTGATTTTTTTTTTTTTTCCACCTCGGCTGGATTTTTTTTTTTTACCACTTTTACGCCTAAATTTACAAACTACATGACCCCTGGGGGGCTCCGTAGAATACTGAAGGTGTGGACTGCTATCGCCTGTTACCTGCAACAGAGTGTTAGAAGGGGATTTACTGGAAATGTTTTCAGGTAAAAGAATGACTCACATGTTGGCAAACTGGCAAGCAGACTGTGAACAGCATTTTATCATCGCAATCTGTTACACTGTAGTGGTGATTTTGTCCTCATGACAAGGCCATGTTCTGTCTTTACATTTGACAATAACTGCTCCAAATACTGTAGTTCTTCTGATCCTCTGTTTCTAAATAATATTTTTTATTTAGATTCTCAAAATGGTTCTCAAAACTTATTGTAGTTTTGGCTCACAATTAGGTATGCCTTCATAGAGTGGGAATGATAGATGAAATTATTATACTATTGTATTTTTTTTTGCCTATAGGTAAAAATGGAGAATATAACGGTAAGGTAGGAAGTATACTGTAATGTATTCAATCCACAGACTGAACACCACTTAAAATACTTGTATTTCTAATATAAACCAAATCAAGGAATGTGGTGTAAAGTCATCCTAATACAAAAAAACAACCTCCAAATGTGTTATCTTAATAATGTGATGCTGTATTGCCAATCACTCGATATCCAGTTTACTGTTTTTCTCCAATAAGATGAGAGAAAACCAATTTGTGAAGACAAATATTTTACTCTCAATACTTCATTCCAGTAATGAGGACAATTAATACCGTTGTCAATTTAGCCACAATGTCTCACACAGATAAACCCTATTTCATTTAAATGAACATCCCAACAAAATCCAAAGTCTTATTTTTATCTGCTGATAATTTTGAGCATTTTATTTAAACGTGTTTCCAAGAGGAGTATAAGCCAGGAGTAAAAGATTCTGCATGACTGTCCCCATCAAAATGACACTTTTTTATCAACAAGCTTCAGCAAGAGCATTTAATTTAGAGAGTAAAACTCTATTTCTAGAATCACAGTACGATTATACACACAGGAGAAGACAGATGAGGAGACTTGAGGGGACACAAATAATAAAAGAAAAAAATTGGTTTGTGTGTATTCGTGTGCAATAAGAGTAGAGTAAGGGGTGGTAGGGTGCAGGTAGAAAAAAAAAGGTGGGTAAAAGAGAAAGATAAACCAGAAATTACACAGCACAAAGGATCCAAAAGATCCATTAAAATAACTCTCCCAGTTTCTCATTCAAACAGACAGCATTAAAGAAGCTAGGTGATGAAAGTGGTAGTGAAGTGGGGACTCACCTGCAAGATTTGAAATAATTCTTCATCTATGATGTATCAATTCACATTTGCAACACAGTAGGTAGAATTATAATTCTCATTTAAAATTTTATTTAAAATATTTGAAAAGATTTCTGCGTATTCCATCTGTATTAATATTTCTACTTGTGCCTGCAACTGTCTGTCTTCACAAAACGCAGCAGCATCAGTCATGAGATATTTACGTTCATATGTCTGAACCAGCATTTCATTCATAGGACAATGTATTTATCTATCTGCAGCAAAGGTTGGTTAGATCAATAAGAATTGTGATGTATTGTGATGTGATGGCTTTTTTTTTGTTTTACTGTCTTTGCAGTTAGAGAGGGGAGAATGCTTTAAGTAAATAAATGAGAAAAACAACTTCTAATGCTACCCTGCAGGTTATTTACTGGGTACCAGGAAGTCAACCAAATACAACACAGATTTGCTCTAACACTGTAATCACCTGGGAGTCACACACAGACGCACACGACATGTCTGGTCCTAATGAATGCCCACAGTGCCCTCTACTGGGGACAGATATTGCACCTTTAAACTGTGTCAAGCATCATGCTGAAAATGAGTCCCAGTTTAGGAAACAGGTGTTCACATCAATAAAAAATGAAATTTTGTTCCTACCTGTAATTGCTATGACTTGACCCTCAGCCACACTCAGATGTAGAACTGCATGGTGATTCTCTGCAGATATGTGGAAAAACAGTGCAACAAATAATAAATAAGAGAATTTACATTATTGTTTAGTTTGTGTCAGTAGAGAATATTGATCTGATAGCATTGCAGTGTCAGTAAAGCTCATTTTGGAGCAAAGCAACATTCGTTTCTATTCAAAACGTGAGTGAACGTAGTTTAGTATAGTTATAGTAAACTTTAAAATTCAAGAGAAACTAGTTGAACACTGCTATTTACATGTTTCTTTGTCATAAACGTAATCTGAACATAGAAGCAGATCCAACAAAATAAGTAATAAAGCAAATTGATGCTGGAAGGCAACCACATAGAACGTATTCTGGCTGCACAATGTGTGGTCTGTTCTAGCTGAGTAACCAGCTCACTCAGAGGAAGGGAAGCTGATGTGTTGGTGAACATAACTATACTTTGACAAGACATCAATATACATAAGTCTATTTTAATGCAGGGGCCGTCTGACAGCTGCTGCTAGCGCAGCAGAAGCAAACATGCCCCCAGGACGGGGTGTTTCTCAGACGCTTTAATCTTAGAGGTACAGAATGTGCAAAATTATGATCTTATGGAAATGATGCAAATAATCACACTGCCATCCTCCATTAGTTTGTGACAGCCCTGCATTATGCAATGCAATGCATAGTGTACTGTCCACCCACCACTATTGCATTCAGAATGCAGAGTGATGGTGTGCATGTCTAATAAATATTGCAGGAGGATACATTTGGACCAGCTACCCCACTGCATAAATCAGGAAGCTTTCCAACCCCGCATTATCAAGGCTTCACTTGGCTGCATGTCTGCTTGCCCCTTCTGCTCTCGGTGGTTACTCATAAGTATCTCTGTTACTAACTAGGTTGTTTACTTACACGGACTGGCCACCCTACATAAACTTTGACATGTAGCCTTTTTATTTTCTGATTCATTTAAATGTAATACACGAGTTAGGTCATGACTGCACAGAATTCCTATAGAGTCCAGATGCGGTGGGCTGAACTTGCTAAGGAACCTCCGAAGCAAAAACTTGTTCATGGAAGTCTGTTCATGAATGTGAACTCAGCAACTAACCAATCCACCTCAGATAAGCATTATACAGTGCAAAAGTAGACTGCTGAAGTTTTTAACTTAGCTACACTTCTTTCACAAAGGCAGTAGAAATATAACACAGGTGCCAAAGTGAGCACGATATGAATCAAATGATTTCAATGTGTTTTATTTATGTGAACTGTAATGCTTATAGCTTGGCAATTAATGAAGCAAATGTGTTAGTTTGAACAACTGGTCAGACTAAACAAGACATCTGAATATGTTAACTTGAGCATCACATATTAATGATGGGAATTTTAATTAGTTTTTTTTTTCTTCATTTAGATAGGTAAAAGCCTTAAATTATATAATGGATATATAGTGTAAGATATAATGGCCTACTTGTATTTATTAATTACAGCAATATTAGACTTGTCACAGAAGAAGCAAAAGCATGTCTAACTACTTACATTAATTATGGTTCTCCATCACTGTCTCAGTAAAACCAATAGCACCATGACCCCAGAGCTGACACATCTCAATGCAGCCAGTTAGCAATGCTAATGCACCTGGTATAATGAAGCGAGTTCAACTTCATCTGACTCTCTTTAGGTTATATGGCTTCAACATTAGACTTCCTGGATCATCGGTGTCATGAAACAGGTAATAAACAGAGAGCATGAATTAAGCAATTCATGCGCAGAGATTTCTTAATCTGTGTTCTGAAATTTTATCTCCTCTAAGGCACCTCCCGGCCTCCGTACTCATGAACTATACAGAGTTGTTAATTCATGTCGACAACCAGGAGTGACGTACTTTATATGATAGGAATTGAAACGATGATAACTATGGGGAAATATGCTTATATCGGGAGCTGGGTGCACTGTAAGCAACATGATAACACTTGCCTGTCTGTCTGCTCTTTGACAACATCCCCTTACAGCAGGGAACATAGAGGTGAAGATTAAATTATTTTTGCATACCAAGTAAAAAAAAACTCCAATCCTGTGAGATACATTAAATACAAATACAAAACAAAATATTTTGCTATTATTTTGCATTTAACTATTTCCAACACAGTTGGCCATCGAGTTAGCTAGCTAGCCAAGTCACCACTTGTTGAGACAAATTGTACATTAAACGCGTTTTCAGAAGTCACATTCAGAGTTCAAGAGAAGCTGTGTGTATTTTATATATATCTAACAAACCTGTAACACCAGTATGTATTTTTACATACTCCTCGTTTAGAGCATAAAACCATTAGTTTTTGACTTCACCCTAAGGTTTTTATGTTGCTCCTCATTAGCTATGTTACTGTCAAAGAAGATTTTCTCACCAACGCCCAGCTCCGAAAAAGAACACAGGTCGTTTGACAACACTTACCTTAGAGGATCTTTATGATTTCTTCTAATACACATCAAGTAAACAAGTCTGAAGCACCTAACACACCTAACGGTACATGTGTCAAACAAACTGAGGCCACTGGGACGTACGTCACATTAAGGCGCCCAGATACCAAGTTACTTTTCACATTTAAAACCTATTCAAAATGCAATATTTAATAAAAACCCCAAAGTGTAAAGCTACAAATGTGGAATAATCCTAGCTTTAAAAGTGTTTTGGGTTTTTTTTTTGTTGTTTGTTTTTTAATAATCTTCAGGGGCATTTAGGCCTACACAGCAAATACACATTTAATCAAGTATAATAATACACTTCACTATTTAAGTATTCTTATAAATGCTTTGTATGATATCTGTGGACAAAGTTGCAAAACCACAACACGATACTAGTCCTTACATACAGGCTACACAAGGTTTGTGGTGGGACACACTGGATGAATTTAATTCATTCATTCTTTCCCTAAAAATGGAGAAGATTCATCATTTTCCTGTTCTCTCACTTGAGTTTCTATCCTGTATGATCTCAGAGTTCACCAAAGTGGTTTAAGACTGGTTTGAGACCACTCGAAATGCTGAGCTGAGCTCCTCAAAGACCTGCTGATGAAATCAGTCAAGTTGAAACTGAAATATACCCACAATCAGGTGGATGTGGATATTAAGTACTACAACTGCAGAACCCAGCCTTTTATGGTGAGACTGTCAGGTAGCAGTGATTTTCAGCATTATTTAATGTTCTTACATTTCTGTACAGCTAGAATACTGTACTTTTTGGATTTACAGCAGACGGATCTAATGTGGGTTTGTTATTATTTATTAAAACTAGAAAAAGATGTGACATAAAATGATAAAAAGTGAGCTGAAACCCTGAAAAGCTATGGTTGCAGGACAGACACTTCAATCATCATTCACTTGTGTGTGTCATTTTTTCATTTATGCTGTGCATCACAGCTTGATGTTTGCTCCTTTATAGCTGAGCACTTGCATCATTCAAGTACAAGTGTGTTATTTGAGGATGTTTAACCCGAGGGCAGGCTCAGACTTTGGCACCCTGTTGGTTTTTCTAGCAGTTCTAGATGGAGCTGATGTGTGTTTTCTGGTTCATGAGTGCAAAAACATTGCATTTCTGAATGATGGGCAGGAGCCTCCATAGGCTCATTAGGACCACAAGGGAGCCAATGTGACTCTGCACAAGAGCGGTAAACTGTAATATGAGCATTGGCCTTTTGCATAAAGCCAAATATTAAATACCCATTGTGATTAATTACTGAAATGTTTATTTTTTCACTGGTTGTCACTCATTTATGAGTCATTTTTGCACTTAAGACAGCATAATCATAATAATAAAACACAGAAAGATGCATGATGTATCAACGAAATGATTAAAGGACGGTTTGACCCTTGACACCTGGAAACCGCTGTGATTAAATCTCTGAGCTTGGAATAAAGACAAAGGAAAAATTTAAAGTAAAGATATGAACTATAAACACAAAAGTTACAATTGGCTACACTATACATTATGATATAGAATAAATACAAAACAAATTTGCATGTTGATGCATGTTCCAGTTATGATGTACTACATATACTTGTTTCATGTATAAACAAGTATTTGTATATTGAGACTAATAGTATATTGTATTTCATATAATAAAGTTCCTTTTGGGAAAGGAATTCCAGCCAATTTGTCAGTATTTCCTGTATTGCAATATCTTATAGTGTAATGTGAAATAACGTGAATAAGAAAATGCACAGTGTGCTTTTTGACCACCTCAAAGGTATTATCAAATACATAGTAGCAGAGCCTGTATAGTATATTGTCCTTTATATTTTTATAGCATGTCAAATGTCATTGCTGTGCTCTGTGTAGTTAAACTGTCAGACTGTCATCACTGCTTTTTGTTCTAATTTGCTCCACATACTTCCAGGGCAAATCTGGGTCTCCTACGGTGTAAATCTTTGACTCATCATCCACCTGTTTACTTCAGGTCTCATATTGTTGTTTGGAATGAGAGAGGTAGCATGTATTCAACGTGCATCAACATGTTTACTAAGAGCAGTTACCAACCATGTGGACAGTAAACTGCAGCACATTGCAAAAAGTGGTTCCAATCTGCTGAGCTTCAGATCAGTGTGTTGATTTCCAGAACTATATCTGATCTAAATCGCAAAAAAAAAAAAAAGATGTAGTGCAGATTGAAATAATTGTTCTGCGTGAGGACACTGAATTGAAAATTAAAACGTTCAGAATTTCCTTAAACACATATCAATTCATCCTGGAATTTGCAGTCTAGTAAAAAATACTGATAGGAACAATTTGAGGGATGACAAAAGAGTGCAAGTGCAAAGTGTCTTGCCCTATTTATCACAGCAGTATGCTTTGCAAGGGAAAAAAAACAACCAATTTGCATGTTGCACTGCTCCACATTTAATGATTTCTTTTAGTTTCACACATTGTTTGTGGTAAATCCTGTGCTAAGACATATTTGACCAGTGAGAAAGCAGCCAAATTTATAAAAGTTCAGTCTGCTGAGAAGTGGAACTAAGACTTTTTTCAATGTGGGAATCCAAACTTGGCTTAGCTCTTCAGCATTAAACCCGCCAAAGCAAAGGCACAAAAACTTAAACTGCGTGGCAACTTCATGAATTTCTGTTTCACGAGCTGTAACTAATACTACATTCAGACTCAGATGGATATTGTTACCTGTGATCACTACAACAGCACACATACAGCACTGCACACACAGTGTCGTCTTAATTTCAGATAGTTACTTGACTTGTTTAAGTTCCTTATTATGTTGCTCTTTTCTTTTTGAAAATACAAGATTATTTATGATTTTATGTATATAATTTCACTAAGACAAGTTCTCCCTCTAAAGGAATGTTCCCACCTCAAATACTTTGAGAGAGAACATATAACACATAACTCACATATAAAAGAAAACACTTTTTTTAGATATATGTCAGGTCATCCAATAGAAAATCCAAAAGTTATAAAAGTTATATTTTAAGGTGTTTAAACAAGTTAAAATACATATTTCTCCACAGCGTTGACAGTATTTGTCGCCATGTGTGTGACATAAATGAAACTAAAATTCCTTAGGGTTAAGACAGATTTGTTGTCTAGTTGGTGTTTCTGCTTCACGGGGTATTACGATGCATTTATCAAAGTCAGAAGTCAAAAGCTCTGACTTAACATTTCTGGAACACAGCACATCTGCTGAGTGTGGAACAAAACCGCCTGCTTTACACCTCTTTGGGGAACTGGCTTTCTTTGAAGTTTCGGAGCACAGTTTAGCAAAACATTAGCATTCACCGCTGATGCATGACAGCCAATGCTATTTTTCTTTACCACATGAATTTGAGCAGTGTGAGATGTCAGTTTCTATTTGACAGCTCATTTGTCACTTCTTCTGTTAGGCATCATCCCTTCAGAGAACATGCACACCCTCCACCTGTCCTCTCAGGTGGAAACATCCCTGGACCTTTGCCCATAGTCAGTCTGGTCTGCACTGCCAGACCTCGCGCGCACACGCACACGCACACGCACACGCACACGCACACAGAGTAGCTGAGAGGAAACAATGACTTCTGAAGCTCATTTGAATTGTCTTTATTCTTTTGTATGAGCAGACATGGGTTTGTCCTTGAGAGGTTATAAACCTTTCAGTTAGTTGGCAACTTAACCCTAGAAGATGAAGCACCTAATGCTAATATATTGATATTATGGCTTATTTTAACCACTCAAGTGGAGATTAGAGTATAATAATAATAATAATTACAACAATCACATCCTCATCTGTTGTTTATTGTCTTTCTTTTAAAATCTTTACATTGACAGAGTTCTGGGAGATTTACTAAAGGTAACTCATCCAATAGCCCCTCTCTTGAAAGATGAGTGTGTGGGGAAAAAAACATGTCCAGAAAGGTGGAAATGTGTATTGCTTACTTTTAGGACAACTTACAATGTTCAGTCTCCCCTTGTGCCTGATCTCCTTCTTCACAAATGCCCGACTGTGTCTAGTATCACAGGAAAGCAATTTGAGGTAAGTGTGTCTTTTTATGCTGAGATTTTACGCACAGACTTTTGTTTTCCGTGGACTTGACATGGCTTGCTTCAGAGACACTAAAGGAGTCTCACATTCTGTTTAAAGGAGTCCTCTGGGTCATTTCACTGAGAGACCACCTCTCTCTTGCAGGAACACACTGGTTACATTTACTCAACAGTTACAGTTACTCCAACACACATCTGGAGTAGCTGGAATCATCTACTGGAATCATCTTACACTATTGCAGTGAAGTGTAGAACAAAGCACTGGTACTGCAGTTCATTTAATGCCATGATCAAGCTTAAATTCAAATACACTGCATAGTGTTGCAGCTAGTCCTTTTTCAGATACAGTATCTCATGGCCTTCTAGAAAACATAGTTTCAAATCATACTTTCTTTAGTGGCCCTAAAAATTCAATGTGACTGAACGAAAAAACAGCCAACTTCTGAAACACATAACCATGGCCTCAAAGTAACTGAAGGGACATGTCTGCATGTCAGCAGACAACAGGCTGCTAAAGGGATCTTCAGGAGACAAAGCTTCCACTAACCTCTCCTTTGACAGAAAAATCCATAGAGTGAGGGAACTCGTTCAAGAATGTATGAAATGCATTAACTGCAAAAACTGATTCAATTTAATGCAAATAATTTCATTTGAATAATTTCCTTACGACCAACACACATTTTACCTACATGATGCCTTTCATGTATTGCATGACACATTTAAGTGAGATTTCACTTAGCATGTCTGTATTTGCACTAACCTTCAAACGGAAGCATTTCACCTAGTGTTTGTGGGTGCGTCTTGATTTAACCCATGTAACACGGAACATGAAGACTGCACCCTCACATTGCCAGCAGCTCCAGTTTACCAAATCGGCACTGATGTGAAAATTAACCAGTGGCTCAGCTAGTTTTGTTCCCGAGAGACACTTTAGCTTTCCTCATCCTTAATTACAGAAGACCTGTGGTTATTTTGTACGGATAGCCCTCTGTTAAACACAACAATCACTTGTTCAATTATGAAAGCTGTTATTGTAAATGCTTGAGTAGAAACTATGTCATGGGGTTGAGCAACTACAATAAAATGTGGTCTCACACAGCAGACCTTCAACAAATATTGCTGTTGTGGGGCTTATATGTTTTATATATACATCATATATTTCTTTAAAGCTCTGAGACAGATATCAAATTATCTGCGTTACATCAGCATGGAATATATTATTATTCACATGAACTAAATAAATGCTAAATCCAACAACTTTAGATTTAATAATATGAAATAATTGACTTCTGCTCACAGCTCTTGTTCCACCTGCTACCAGCATTGTAATGACTGCTGTGTAACTAGTTTGATGTTGACTAGTTCCCTTCATCCACAGAACTCAAATGAGAGGCAAGAGATGATTAAGTTTTGTTGTTCGGGTATCATAGCCCAATCTCCATTTGTTTCGAATTTTCTTGTAGTGCAAAATCTACAAAGCAGAGTTGCTTATCTCTCAGTTTTACATGTTGTAACAGGACATTATTAATCGCTTTTTTTTGTATTGTATGCTTTTTAACTCTACTTTGAGTACTGCATCTATCTTTTTCCATTCCTGTTATCACCTCTCAGATATTACTGATTTAAACTGTAATCTGAAATGTTAATTCTGTTATAACAGTGCACCTCTAAATGAATGTAACATACAGTGAAAATCTGCTATAATGAAAATGATAATAACCCCCAAGCTATCACACAGACTAGACAAGGAGGGATGTTTTTAAAAATCCATGTCTGAACCACCAAGTCAAGATTCCCTTCATGAGTCAGGAAGAGACTAATTTAAATCCAGCATTTGTCACGTTTCTCCCGTCTTTGCTATATTTTCTTCTTTCCTCCACACTCAGCTCCTGAGCTTCCCGTGCTAACCTGCTCCGAGAGGAACACTCACTGTGTTTGCCATTTAGTTTCCCAAAGGCAAAGAAGAGAAAACCCTAGACGAGCTTTCATCAACATGCCGTTAAGTGTTCAGTGAATAAAATTGGAATTAGGATTTATAAGTGTTAACTTCAAAGTGAGCAGGTCTGTGCATAAACTTGCTTTTAGTTTTACTGTTGTGGAAAGCATGTTTGATCTAATGAATATTAAGACCGCCTTTCATGTGAGGAGCATGCAGGTTTTAGCTCTACTCTTTAACGCTACCGAGAAGATTAAAACACTATAAGAGGCGCTGTAGACTGGGACGAGGATGCAGAAATGCACCTGAATCAACAACATAGAGCACGGACGGCCACAAATGACACCTGAAATAAACTAATCAAGAATAAAAACATACATTAACTTGTTTTTCCCCTTCATCTGAGGGTATTTTGTGAAGAGACTTGATTAAAATATATCATGCTGCAGATCCTGTATCAAAATTTAAAGCGCTTCTTAATAGACACTCGTCGCAATAATTGGAACAAAAGTGCAGAAGTGATCATGAGTGCTGGAGGGCTTAATAAGTAAATGTTAATGTGCTGCATCTATAAAGTGGAACAATTCCTCCAGTGATTGCAGATGCACAATTTAAGTAACTGCTGTTGCTGCTTATGTAGCAGAGACTCCAGGCCCCCTGCTAAGTTCACATTTTAAAAGGCAGCACTACTTGATTGCAACGTTAATCTCAAGCCTGCTGATTTATTTTGGTGGTAGTCAATTTTTGAGACTAACAATGAGGTTGGTAAAAGATTTTAATCAGAGCTCCACACAAATAATCACCTCTCAAAATTAACCACATTCAGTAGCCAGTGATTTTTATTTACTAATACTTCTCACGCTGAAGTAACAAGACAGTAGTTTGTCAAGGACGCCCTTGAGAAACAGACCATAGTTCTCTATAAACTTTTTTTTTTTAATCATATTTGACCCAACCAAATATATTACATTCGTGTCAGCCATAATTTTACAGTTCAGTAAAGTTAATAAAAAAAGCAATATAAACCTCTGGCATGACAGCATTTTTCAAGGTGAATCAACAAGCATGATTAGCTTCTCTCTAATGCTGCTGGCACCCAATGATGCATAAAGGCTTGAGGACAAATATACAAAAATCTATCTTTCAAAACTATTTAATGAATGTCCCATATCTTCATTTTCGACATCTTATATACAGTAACTCAGGGGCAGTGCCAGCGTGCATCCGGCTGCATCCTTCATCAGTGACAGTAAGTGGTCAGAAACGCGAGGAAGATTAACTAGAGAATGATTTGGTTTTTAAAGCTGCGGTTGAGGTCTTTATGGGGGAGAACAATCGAGTTGAGTATAATCACCTCAGAAGGGATGGTCACATTACAACCTGAGAAGACAAAGCAAGGCTGTATTTAGTCTGTACTGTGCAGTACTAAGACGTTACATGCATACATGACATGATGTATCTAACTTGTTCTATGCTGTTTTCTATTTGCAGTTTGCTTGGAAAAAGTAGTAGATACTGAAATTTACTGAAATATATTGAAATTTCAACATAGCATAATAAGAATAACCTAAAAGTACTGAATTCACTGTTCTGAAACTGATTTCTGGGAATTTCAAAACATTCAGAGGAGACTGATCAATAATGCAAATTGTTTATACTATACTTTATGCTGTGTACATTTTTTAAATAATACTTCTTCTAGATTAACTGCTATATTGACCACCTATTGCTAGAAAATTCTAAGAAAAACGATTGCAAAAATATGCAAATCCATTCCCAATACATAGTGTAGACAACAGCTTAGACCCATATTACCCTGGGAGTAAACCCTTGTCTAAGGAACTAAAACTTGGAAATGTGAAGCTTGTAATTCATTCATCCATTAACTTCAAATTTTTTACAGCATAATTTACAACATTATTTAAAAGTCTCACTTAGGTCAGAGCACCCTTACCGAGAATAGTAATTGAAGGTGTGAGTTTCCCCTCTCTGAAGAGGGTCTCACTGTCAATTTTTGCATATGGATCATTTGGGTTTGGGTCACTTGGGGTTCCTTCTACTCTTGCCCACTTGCCGATGGTGCTATCCCATCCCACAATACTATTCAAAACACAGCAGTGATCCTACAGGAAAAAAAAAACAGACTAGATCAGCAGTGAACCCTTTGTAGCATCAAAGAGTCAAAGAGCTCTGCACATATGCTGATATTACCACATGTGAAATAACTGTTGACATGGTCAAATCAGACTACTTATAGCTGCAGGTTAAAAACATGACTTGTTATATGGAAGTGCACCTTGGCTAACAAATTGTCCTTGTAGGCAATATGCAATAAAAGTCAATAAGTCACCCGCAGTCTAAATTTGTTTTAGAGGCACCCAGTCATCACTGGAGAAATGGGATTAAATTACACCCGACTCCAAATCGTTAAAAGTGACATCTTTGTGAGAGGCACAGGCAACAATATTTCTAGTGTGACAGTAGAGCTTAAAAACATTTCAGGGAAGTGATTGCTAAAGTGTAGATAATGTTCGGACTAAAATGTTAAGATGTCACTGACAGGGCAAATGTATTAGTCTGAGGTACAGTTTAATTCCAGGTTTGATGTTGATGTTGTGCACTGTGAGCTCAGTATTTCAGCATGCTGCTATTACTTAACAATAACTAAAACCTTACAGCTCAAACTCACTTCTCAAACACAGTGTAGACTACTGTGTATCCAGAGGGGCTCACCTGTAGATTTGCACCATGGAGAATGATGGATTCTCGAACTCTGACTCCAGCACCAATAGTCACCCCAGTGCCAATTGAGACATTCGGGCCCAACTGTACAGAGAAAAAAAGTGGTAACCACCACACAACCAAAACACTGGTAAACACCGAATTACCTTCAAGTGGACAGCAAATTACCTATGACACTATGCAATAAGCTGATCTGTGTCTTACTTATTTCTAACAACAGAATAATCTATTTCACACAGGACACATTATGGAGGAACTCTTACCATGGCGGTGGGGTCAATATTGGCTGTAGGATGAATATAGACATTACCTGGGAATTAAAAGTAAATAAACTTGTTTACGTCAATATATGAAGAAGGAACAAAGCTACAGAAAGTTAATATATCTTACCACTTATTTTGGGCCCTCCCTCCTTATTTGAAGCCAGTCTTTCAGGATGAGTTGTGTGATATTGATTGAGGTACAATCGACTGGCATAAATTGCAGACCTGAGTGAAAAAAACAAATACAGTTACTAATTAATTTTTTGGGTTCACTACATCAGTGGAATTTAATGTCTAAATAATTTAAATACTATTTATACTACTTTCAAAACCTATATGTATATCAGTCCAATGTCCATCTTCTCCTCTGACTTTTGATTGGCTGTACTGTATACTGTATGTTTGCATGATACATTTATGTCCTGTCAGTATTTGTCATATTCACCCACCCTGCAGATTTAATCTGGCTCCAGAAGCTGAGGGTTTTATACACATAGAGTTTGCCCTGGCCTGCCAGTGCAGTAAAAATGTCCTGCTCCAGCCTGATGGCCTCTGCTCTGTGCCAGCCGTTGGTTGGCTCCTCTCTGCAAGAGACATAATCAGTTTATCATACCAAGTTAAAGTCCAGTTCCAGGGTAGCTCATTTTAAGAAATAAAATACTGTGGCAAGTTAAAATTACACTACAGGTTGTCATTTATACTGTAAAATCTACTATAATCTGAATTTATTAAGTTTGTTTCTTAGTGTGATATCAAGTGATAAAATTAAGTCAGTCACAATCAGGTATTGTGGCAATAATATCAATATTATAATCATATAACATAATAATATCTTTCTTTGTATTTTTCCAAGAATCAAGTGAAACACTCATTTTAAAAAGTGTGTGTACTGTATGATGTCCTAACTGTAAGTGGATTAAAACATTGTGGCATAGCGTTCTCCTTTAGGATCAGAAGACATATTAAAGCCTAAACCCAACATTACTATACAGAGGCTATGTTTCAGTCCTTAATGACCAACTCTCACACACTCTCTTACCAACAAATGAACGATTCAAATATAGAGTGTGTGTTGAATTATTGTTTTATTGCACCATAAACTTCAAAAGAAAATGTAATATTTGTTGAAAGTCCTTAAATATTTAGTTTAGTGCAAAACCAATCACGACTGCCTCCAAAGTCTCTGGAAGCCAAAGAAAAAGTGCTGTATGATCCCATAATTAAATGAGAACACGGAGTTAAAATGCATCACTAATACCAACTTTGATGGTGTCAGTGCTGGGTTGAAACTGAGGCTGATTACCTAGTAGTGATCCAAAACTTAAGTGGAAGAGTTTATGTGTTCCATACTAATCAGGGTCTCTAGCATAGTGTATTGTGAGAGCCCCAAGATGAAACAGAGTGTTAAATATTGATGAAAAGAATATTTTAAAGGATTATACTCATAATCGAAGTTTTACCAAAAAGAAGGGGATGAGGTTTCAGGCAAAGCAGTCCCAGAGAGATTTTGCAGTATAACACTTTATCATTCATTTCTATCAAGCATCTCTGATGTGGTGAACAGTTTTGCTGAATCAGTGCGCAGCTTGATTTACATGCTACTGATGTTTAGTATGTGAATTATGCACAGCGCGGTTTAACCTTTTCCAGTATATTTGCAAAAGTGTCCTCGGCATGCCAAATCATAGGTCTACGACACCCCAGTGAATATGAACACACAATGTGACAAAACATTTAAAAAAGTGTCCAAAAAAAAAGGGTATATGGATCCGATGTTCAGTGGGTACCGCAGCAACTAACAAAGATATGACCATTAAAACTCAAAAAACTTATCTAAAGCTACATTCATATTACAGGCATGTGACGTGAATTCACGATGGTGTGAAAAAGTGTTTGCCCCCGTCCAGATTTTTTGTTTTTGCATATTTGTCACTTGTAAATGATTGAGATCATCAAACAAATTTAAATGTTAGATAAAGATAATCCAAGTAAACAGTTTTTAAGTGATGATTTTATTTATTAAGGAAAATAAATATCCAAACCTACATCAGTAAGTAATTGCCCTCCTATTTAAAACATGATATGACTGTGGTTAATTGCGTTTTCTAGACACCTGAGTTAAATTTTACTAGCTACACACAGGCCTGATTATTGCCAGACCTGTTGAGAGCCATTATCCACAAATGGAGAAAACTTTAAACAGTGGTGAATCTTCCCAGAAGTGGCCGGCCTACAAAAATTACCCCAAGATCGCAGCAACGACTCATTCAAGAGGTCACAAAAGACCCCACAAGAACATCTACAGAACTGCGGGCCTCACTTGCTTCAGATGAGGTCAGTGTTTGTGACGGGGCTGCTTTGCAGCTTCAGGACCTGGATGACTTTCTGTGACTGATGGAGCCATAAATTCTGCTCTCTACCAAAAAATCCTAAACAAGAATGTTCGGCCATCTGTTCGTGACCTCAAGCTGAAGCTCACTCAGAAACCCTCCAATGAGGCTGAATTAAAACAATTCTGCAAAGAAAAGGGGCCCAGAAACCCTCCACAGCACTATAAGAGACTCATTGCCAGTTATCGCAAATGCTCGACTGAAGTTGTTGTTGCTGAGAAGTGGCACAACCAGTTATTAGGTTTAGGGGGCAATTATTTTTTCACATAAGCCAGGCAGGTTTGGATAGTTTTTCTTCCTTAATAAATAAAATCATCACTTAAAAACTACATTTTGTGTTTAGTTGTAATAATAATATACTAATATTTAAATTTGTGAGAAGTGAAAAGTGTTTGTGAGAATTGTGAGAAATATGCAAAAAAGTAAAGAATCTGGAAGGGGGCAAACACTTTTTCACGCCACTGTAGCCTAGTTAGTCATTGCTAGCTTACTTAGAGAAACATAAAATAAATTAGATGCCGAATAAAAAAATAAGTTCTGGTTGCACAGAGGGAAACAGCTAGGCTGGCTTTGTTTAAAGTTAACAAAATCTGTCTACCAGCACATCTTAAGCTTCAACCTGACAAAACTATTTAAAATGCCTGAAAAAAGTGAACGTTAAAAACTATAACAGGTTATGTGCCAGACTCTTTCTTAGCTTAGGGCAGTTGCAAGATGTAGTATATTGATCACATATTTGTATGTTTTCTGTTTTTTTTTTAACTTATGTTAGTTACTACCTCTGAGTCTGCCTATAATGTACTACACAAGGTAAGAATGAATGAGTCCATCACATACCCCACTATAAAATATTGAACTGTCTCTTTCACATTTCAGTTTTTGTCCAGATTAAACAAATTAGATGCAATGTGTTAATTAGTGAAACTTGCTGGCAGGTGGATTTACTGTAATTAAGCTGGCTGTTTCCCCGTTTCCATTCTAAGTTAACCAGCTGCTGGCTACAAGCATTAATTTTACCAAACACACATGGGAGTGGTATTACTACTCTAATATAACTCTCAGCAAATAGTGGACAAGTGTATTTTCTAATGTGTTGTACTGTTAATAAGGTAATGAGATCCAACTGTCTATTTAAGGGAAAGATGTGCCAAAACATAAAATAAAATAAATAGAATTCTATACGGTAAATACTGTATATCAATAAAATCTGTTTCCAAAAGAAGGATGTGTATAATTTAACAAAAAAGTGCACAGAAAAAGGTCACAGGCAACATTCACAAAGCATCCACAACACAATCCCAGCCTTATTATGGGTTATCTTTCTACAACTCACACCAAACTCCAAAACCGCATCGTGCAGCCTAAATGGACCAACTTACCCATCATATGGATATCTGATGAGTGTGTAAGGAAACAGAAATCACCACAGGGATGACAAAAGAAAAGGGGGAAGAAAAAGACAAATGAAGAGAAGAAATGGAATAATTATTCACGTGCACTCCCACGCAGAGATACAGAGAGGGGGCGTGCTTCAACTCACAGTAACATGTCCTGCTGATTCTTCTGGAAGACAGTGCCGATGTGCTGGAAGATGTCTGGGTTAAAGAGGTATATACCACAGTTGATGATGTCGCTCACAAAGGTGCTTGGCTTTTCTACATAATGCAAAACCTGCATTAAAAAAAACAGTGCAGTACTTGAGATTACAAGCTCTCACAATAACGAGTGAATGTTTGGAGAAGACAAGAGGAGTTATCTACCTCATTTGTTTCCTCATTTTCAACAATACACCCATAATTCATGGACTGCTTTCTGTTTGCCTGATACAAGAGAAATGGAGGAGTCGTTTCAAGATTCTTCAAATTATTCTAAAGTAAAACAACATTTTTCATCTCAGCATCCCAAAACTAAATAACTAATAATAACATAAAAAGTTAAACTTCTTATGAATTTTACTCTTACTAAATGTTTTAAGTTCACAACAGTAACAATAAAGTCTCACTGTTGTCCCAAGGATAACAAAGCTGTTTGGTTCCCCATGTTCTTTCTGGAAGCTGAGCATCTCTTTGAGAGGAAACGCTGAACAGACATCAGCATTCAGAACAAAGAACGCTTCTGGACCGCCGGAGACAATCTGATCTCTGAAGTGATAGATGCCCCCTCCAGTGCCCAGGGCTGCATACTCCTGCAAATACCTGTGGTGCAGAGTCAGGAAGAACAGCATACGTGCAGTCATTCACCAATGGTGGTGCACTACGGCAAGAAAAGCAGCATCACTTAAAACATGAATTTAAAAAGAAGAAAGACACTACAGTAGTACAGTCTCATCATTCCTCCAACCCACCGAATACACAGCTTGTTATTGCTATAAACTTTCAAAAGAGAACACAAAAGTAACTTTCTGTACTCATTTAGTGAGATAGCTTGTGGTTTCCCTGTTGTTGAGCTCCATTGTTTACCTGATGGAAATCTTAAACTCCTGCTGTGCATTTAACAGGAATCTGTTTAGTTCTTCATTTGGCTGATAAAAGCCAATGAGCAGGATCTCCTTCATATTTGGTACCTGAAACAGAAAGTGTGTTCATTAACGGCTTTTGTTCTGAGTAACACACAGCACAGGCAAAGACAGTCTGCCCTAACACCTGGTTAGGCTGGTACACTTTCATGACAGAACACTAATAACACAAATTATGCACACAACATTTTTACAAACTAAATAAAGTGTAGAACCTGTATGTATAACATATTTACAGTGTTCTGTGTATTATATTTACACATTGGGCTGACAGTCACCTTGGCACATGCTTCAATGTGGTGCTGCAGCATGGGGACACCAGCCACTGGAAACAAAGGTTTGGGAACTTCAAAAGACAGAGGCCTGAACCTTGTGCCTGTGGAGAAATGTAGGCGTTTACAAATCAAAGTGAAGACAACTTTTTTCCTCATGTTTCCTGATCAAACCAAACCTCTAACTACGCTATATGAAAAGAATAATCCTTGCAGAAACATGACCATCTTCATGACTAAGCAAAGTATTATTAGTCTGATAGAAGAATAATCAGCTAATTGAGCAGATCTTTATTCATTTAGTCAAGCAGAACCTATTTAAATATTATTTTTATGCAAAAATGACAGACAAAATGATGTTTTTTTTAATCTCTCAGTAAAAGAAGACTAACTTCTTTTGTCTGTTGTATAATCATATTATGCCAAATGCTGCATATTTGGGTTTTAGATATGTGGTCGGATAAAACATCTTAACTGTGCTGTATAAGTGCCGAAATATAAATTGTATCATAAATCCATGAATGCATATGTTAATTTAGTACTACAACCTTTAACTTACTAACGGTACTTAGAATTAAATTAAATTAAGTTAAACGAATATGCCAAGTACTAGCTGGATTGAAGTTTTTCCAACTGTTATCTTCTTATTTACACGTTTTTACTTAGTGATATGATCATAAATACTAAAACGATATTAAGGCTTTAATGCAGTTGTCTTTGTTTGTGTGGTGTACTAACATTATGCCACGTCAGTGATATAAACAAGCTCAACGAGACTCTTAGCATTAGCAGCTTAGCATCGTTCTGACCACACAGTGACTCTAAATATACGACAAAGACTGGATTGATTCCTACCTTTCTGGGGCCCCCCAATTAAAATAACCGCCTTCAACATCTCGACTATGATACTGTGATTTGTGACAGCTACACAACACCTGTCTGAAAACTACTATAGCAGTTTGGTAATCACTTCCGCATCCACTTCCTACTTGTGACGTCGACGGGATCGCTGTGAAATCACGGAGTGGAGTCGTGTTACGGAGACGTAGTGGAGCGCATAAACAGCTGCCTCTGCTTTCTGTTGTCATTCAACTACAGGGGACATTTAAGACGAATGAGAAAAAAAGAGAAAATGCCCCCCTTACTTCCACCTTCTGTAAGACCCAGAGAAACACCGCATTGTCTTTTATCATTTGCCATCTGTTTGTCAACTCTGTTTTGTCAGTTTTTTTGTTCATCTTCTGTCTCTTTGCAGTCGTTTTTAGTCCTTCAACTGTGTGTTCTGATTCACAAACAAAAAATATTAACAGTCACCTCATACAGAGAGTCTTGCACAAAGACCTTCTGACTTCTCGGGCCTCTGAGCCTGTGCCTGTTAAGCCAATTCAGTAATCTATCCGTGACGCTGACAGCACTGCAAATGTTACAAGAGCACTCATTAGGTAATATTAAAATCATATGCAGTCTATCTGGATTTAATGGTCAATGGCAGTGGCGGCAAATGGGAATATTATCGCAAGAAAAAGATAGATATAGAACTCTCAAAAAAGTGTGAGTGTCATGTGTGAGTTAAACAAATAGTAAACTATTTGCATTAAATGAAATGAATGCATTGTATTCTGGGAGTGATGTTAGAATCAACAGCATAGAGGCAGTGTAAATATTGTTAAATGAATATTAATATAATATATTGCTACGGTAATACTCAAGACGACTGCAGAAGAGGCATGAAGCCGACTCTGGACTTTTGTTTTTAAGAATTATCCATCTGACTCCTGTAGTGTACAATCAACTCATACAGTAATTTACTGTTTTCTGTCTGCTGTCACAGTCAACCCTCATGTGTGCACTAAGTGGAATTTCATGATTCATTCCCAACTAAAAAAAGTCGTGTGTGCATGTGTGTGTGGGCTGGGGTCCTTTCTATATGGTTAACAACTGAAAATGAATTAACATTGTGACAATGTCTAAATATTTATAGACCTGTCAATTGTTTTGTTGTATTACACTGCCTTGTTGACAAAGTTCACCTTTTTAGAGTATCATCTGAATGTGCATAAAGTAGTTTGTGCTTTTATTTGAGTTGAGGAAAGTTATAGCAGTGGGAAAGATAACTCAGTTGTCATTTTAAACATTCATAAAGACAACAAATAGCACATAGGGAACTCTAATGGAGGAGTTTACTTTCATATTTCCTCATTAAAACATAACCTGAAGTAAAACAGTCTCCTGAGTGGTGGTGTTCATAACTCAAACATATGCAAATAGGATGCGAATCGGCATCAAACAAACAGAAAAACATTTTAGTCAACAATCACCAGGGGACAAGATGCTTTGGTACAAGCCCTTCTGCAGGAGTAACAGAGGAATAAGAATATTTCTTCTCCTCAAAAGTTCAAAGTTTTATTGCTTTGCATTCTGGTTCATCTCCACCCTAAACAGAAGCTGCATTAGACTTGCTTTAAAAAAAGACACACATAAAGCAAAAAGAAAATATTCAAATGTGCATAGGAAAAAGATCATGTTTATTATACTGAAATAATTTTCCACCTCTGTACTGTCACAGTATAATAAATCCTTCAATATATAAAAAAAAATATGTAAAACTTTTATTTTCAAAGTTCAGTCTATGCCAAAACGGATTCTCATATTAGAAAGAAAATCAAAAATCAATTCCATCACTACCTTAAATATTACACATTTTCAAACATCAATTAAAACTGATGGCAAAACGTAGTGTACAGTGTTTCTCATACATTGATTTATGTATGTGGTGAACCCAACGCATATTAAAATCATATGTCATTGTGCGTAGCAAATTGCTATACCTAACGTCTCTCTCCCTCTCTCTCTCCCTCTCACTTACACAGACAACAGACCAGTCTGTGAACAACTGTTGCCATCAACATGACAGTCACAGAATTATCAGTAAACATTTAAGTAACCTAGCTAGTTATGGTAAATAAGCTAATGTTAGAATACAGCCGGGTACTGGTACATAACTGCTACTTAGCACCCGGCTAATGCCACAAAAACTGAACTGGTGGGAAACACTGGTGTATGTATAAAGAAATACAGCAATTCAGTCAATGCAAAACCAGTCTAATCCTTCATGTGTTGTTGTTCACATGGTGCCACTAACAAAAAAAGAAAAGAAAATGTGAATGATACGGGAGATCAGCAAAAATCTTGTTGATAAGCACAAAAAAAACCACGGTCTTGACTAAAAAATGTGTTTCACATTTGGCTCACTAGCAGAAAAATTTATAGAGTTAGAGTTATACAACAGAGAATTTATGTTAGAGTAAGAGTAAGAGTGCGAGAATCCATGTGCACAATAAAGAATGTTGCCAAAACAAACTCGGCTCTTAAGCAAACATTTTCACTTAGAAGTCTAGAGTAAAAATGTTTGTGCTATCACACAAAATACTCACAGTGGAGTATTTGCGTGATTTATTAAATTAAGTGTATGATTATTGCTAAAACAATTTATAACAATTTTAAATAGCCACAATCACAATACTGTGTCTAAAAGTCAAATTGTCCTTGGAGAACATACTTTAGCAGCATGTAAATGTGAAACCTACGTACCAAAGATTTCCATTCAAGTGAAGATAATTTGTAAATTGTTGTTATCCTAAAAATAAACTAGGTTGTGTAGGAAACAGGACAATACAGTACCTAGCATGCTGCACAGCCATGTCGCGTGCAGACCTGTGTTTCACACTCCACAATAAAAAAAATCTGGTAATATCTACTTTTAAAAACAGGAATGTGAATCATGCAAAGCTATATTATGGTTTATACTTCTAAATTAAAGTGTCAAAATATGAGCACTGCTCTAAACACAACATTTCTATAATACACAGCAAGTTCAAATTACGTAATGCCCCTCCTCTGTTGGCAGATGTTTAGTGGACTTCTCAGACTATCTCCTGTTGTAGAGGTCTTTGCGTTTTCGCAGCTCCTCCAGCACTCGAGCCCTGAACTGGGTCCAGTCTTCATCCTGGACCTGCTGGATGTCCAGAGCCTGATGGAGCTCAACAGAGTGGCTGCGCAGGAAAGGATTGTACTGCTTCTCTTCTCCAATAGTTGAGGGACTCTAAAAATGAAGCACATCAAAAAGCAGCCTTTTCAAAACCGATGATCTCTCCACAATAATCCACGTTATTCATTCATCTGGGGAGCAGTATCACTGGCAACAAGTGATCAATCCTAACTTCTATCCAGGTCAGCTTTTCATTCTGCATCTTATCCCCTATTTTAAAGCTCTTAGAGAGTTAGTACAAATACAAACAGATTTTCCAGTATTGTATGTATGTATTTATGCATGTTTTTTTCCCCCTTACTGTACAGTAAAGGAACTCCTCATCATATTCTGCTGATAAACAAGCCAAAAGATCTAAATCTGTCTTGTGCAGACTTGAAAAAGATGTTTTAGACACCAATCATGAACGCAATGCAGACAATACACTCATTTAAAAAGTTTTGGCTAAGGTGTCAAAATTCATGGAGGTACAAACTTGTGAAACCACCCTTAGTGCTACGCTCTGCTGATATCAAGATAAAAACTCATCTAAATTCTGGGTAGGCACTTCAGTGAGCAGTGAACCTTTGCTCTGCTACAGACTGTATCACAGATGAGACTCGGCTACGAGGGCCTGAAAGAGGAAGGAGTGAGAAGAAAGGAGGCACTCAGGGCGCTGACAACACCCACTGTATGCAGGTGATAAGCCCTTCCTTCCAGGTGCTGGACAAGATGAATCCTTTCTGGGATGGCATGCTTGAGAGGCATAACAATGGCGATATATCATTCTCACCGTGCACAGCTTCTGGCCCCGCTGCTGCTGCACCCACTGATATTTGTTTTCCCTGGCAGCATTGCGTGGTTCAACCTCAGCAGCAAACAGCAGGTTGTCTTCTGCATACTCATGACCTGAGGGATAGCCAGTGGACAAAAAAAAAAAATCATGCTCAGGCAGTAAAATGCAACACGCTATAGACATTTGTATAAATGCCCCTTTAAAGACTTGGACTGCAAGAAAATGCACTGGAGCAACATTATGTCTGCTAATTCTAACCAGCAGCATATCGTGCAAACACTCAAAGTGAGAAGATTTTCCTACCGGGCCATAATAAGGTGTCATCACTTAAGGAGCCAACAGTGTCCAGAGATGACAGCATTGTTGTTGCGCTGCCTTCAAACATTCTCCCTAAAAACAACAAAAACAGGTTTAAGTGAATTCAAGTAATTCTGAGTTCAAAACAGGGAATCTGAAGGTTTTAGAAATTATTGTATCTGCATTTATAAGGTGAAATGACACTTCATAGGATATTTATCAGTAGTACAAATAAGAAGTAAGTAAATCTAGCAAATCTATTTTAAAGGAAAGATTACGCTGTGTTCAATAAGGCCATATTTAAGACATATTTTTAGACAAGTTTCCTGTAAGTCAATTCTTAGAAATAAAAACAATGAGATTAAAAAAAGCATCGTTAAACACTGTGTTACTGTTCATTGGCTCGAAAAGCAAGTCTAAGGTATAATGTGCATGCAGTAGTAGTTCAGCTGAGGGGACAGTTAAGTACATTCCTTGTTTACTAGATATGCTGAAGTTGAGTACATTTGGAGGGAGGTCTGTGTGAGTGAGTAAACACAACACATTAAGAATTCACATTTGACCCAGAGCCAGAATTTTAACATTCACTGCCTGTACAAACAGATATGAGCTGTAAAAAACATCTGGTCTTGAGGCCTAATGTTTAGGTACCACCTGGTATGTGCACAGACAGGATTCTCTCATACAAATAAAGACAGGTCAGTCACTTCATTTTCCCACTGACCCCATAATGCAAATAAACATATGAATGCTATAATCTATTTTATGCCATAATAATACTCAAGTTCAAGTCATTGTGTGGATCTCTGCATGAGGACGAGCTAATCTATTCTTTAACACTATCTTAACAAGAACATGTCCAACTAGGCAGTTAGCAACAACAAACACTCCTTAGTTATTCAGAGGTGAATTAGAGGGTACAATGACATGGACAGTACAGTATTACATGTAGAATGATTCTACATCAAACAAACACATCACATATATCAGTGTTGATTATAAATTATTATTTCAATTTATGCTGTTCTGTAACTCACCACAGCCTGACAGAAATACCAGGTCACCAGAGAAGAGGCTGGAGGGGGCACCGACCCCTCGGCCGTCCAGGAGGTAGATCATGTGGCCCACTGTGTGTCCAGGAGTAAAGAGAGCTTTAAAGTGCATGCGGCCAACTGTCACAGAGTCCTTGTGTGAGAGAGGGCTGAAAACGAAGGGGAAAAAAAATACACTGATGTCAACAAAATTCCACTGATCTGCTACAACTTGCTTCAGGTGCAACTTTTACAGTGAAAACCTTATGGTCTGGCAATTTCTAATATTTCATAGGCCATAACCCCCCCCCCCACCCCCAAATATCTGAACACTTTATCACACCATGATAATTTATTTTGAAGTAAGCTGCTACAACTGCTGACAGAAAAAAACAAGACAGGACTCAGTGTTGTACGACTGATTCTATGGGAAGCAGTGTGTGATACTGTGCGTGTAAGGACTTACTGCGTGAGGCCAGGAATGTTGTCAGCTGCATTTCCATAAACTCGGCATGAGCTGTGAAGCCTTTTCAGCGCTTTGTTTCCCCCACTGTGATCCCTTTAAATGCAACAGAAAGCAGGAGCTTTTTGTGAACACAACAGAAATGCATTTTTAACCATAAACTCTCCGTGTTGGCTTCAGTCTAAACGTAAACTTTTAAAATATTAGAGATGATGATGGGTGATGATGATCAGATATTAAAGGTCTTAAAGTATGACACCACATTTACCAACGTGTATTGCCAGTCGTGTCTCTTTAGATATATATATGTGAATAAACATACTAAAATAATATGTATGTATGTATAAACTATTAAACTCACCAGTGCTTGTGTGTACAGAATATTGCTTCTAATATTACGCCCTCTTCCTCAACGACTGCCTGAAAAGTTACAAGTGCAGTTAAAACCTTCAGTCATCATGTTAACTAAACACTTCAGCAGCAGTTTATTTAAAAGCCCATTCAGCTGCAAAAAACTGCAAACCCTTGGTACAACACAGCATTACAAATAATATTTGTGTGCTTTTAATGTGAATGCACTTACAAATGTAGTAAAAGACACATGATCGTAAGGCAACAATCAAATGAAATTAGAGGTAGTGTTTTACAACACCTGACTACTACAAGAGATGCACAGGCTTGTCTCCTGGCATTCACTGCGGAGCCATTTTAGTTTTATAGGTATTATAAAAGTGGTGGGTTTTGCTCACCAGAACTACACACACATAACTGCAATTTGGATTTTTGACACCTAATTTCTATGGCTGTTAATCCCACTGAATGAATGTTCTTGCCTAGAGTGATTTTCAAGAAGCAATTTCTTAAAATAAAACATGAATGTTAGAGCATCTGTGGAATCATGCCATATCTTGTGTTATACAGTCTCAAATGATATCCGTCATGTTCAGGTCACCTTCATATCAAGCCCTTGTTAATCCTGCAGAGGCATAATACCCCTACAAAATAGAGGCAAACCTTTTACTTTAAAAGCATATGGTGCTGCAGTGAGATCTGGATATATCTGGCATGCCTCAACTTTTCTGAAGAAGAGTCTTGTGCAGCAAGTCAAGTCAACTTCTATTGTAACATAAGACTGATTGCACAAAGTAGGTCAGTTGTTTTCTGCATATTAGTGCCAATCTTAAAACGTCTTTCCAAACATCAAGAACACCTAGTTATTATACATGCGATAGACCAATGCATTCACCTGAACTGTTTGAGGATCTGCGGGGTCAACAACAACTGCAACACTGGAGGCTGTGTCAATTACAAGATAGCTGTAGTTGTCAGACAGCACCGAGATGGGAATTATTTTGATACCTACAGGTAGACAAAAAATTTAATTTAGTGCAATGCATATTAAACCTTATTAAATCATATCAATAACACTGGTAGAATCTGACATAGCCTTACAAGTATAGCCTGCATAATGTCATCAATATATCCTGAAAAGGTAAGGTAGGATATAGTAAGGTAAGACTTTATTGATCCTTTGAAGGAGAGATTCAGCTGCCACAGCAGTAGAGTAAAAATTACATCCATTTAATCCAAAACATCAGAACAGAATATATCTAGAGCATAATACACAATAGAGCGGTAACTGCAGCAATAAAAAAGATCAAAGGGAGGTGAGATATAGTAGATAACAAAGTGTGTTACTGCCTTAGAGGCAACAGCGACACCAAATGTGCCTTAAGCTCCACAATCAGGCAAATCAGTTTGCAATTATCTGAGTCACTTGAGTTTGCTGAGAGTCACTGAGGCAGATATTCCCGATGTAACCACAAATAACAATACAATCCATAACGTTGCATACCGTTGAATTCCATGGGCTGAGCAGTAGAATGTCCGGCTGGATAATGCTCCCGGGCTTTTCTCATTTGTCTCTTATAATACATGTATCCAAGTCTGGTTCTGGTGTAGAGTGTGTACCTGGAAAACAGTTCAGAAGACTTGGAGATACTGTGTCTGGTAACAGGAGTCACACCTACGCAAGTGAAACATTTACAAATACATGGTGACCATAGCACTAGCTTTTTTGTTATTGATATTACACATGACGTCTCCAAATACAAAATGGTAGTAAAAATATACGTTTGCCGAATGAAACCGAGGCTTTTATTGGTTGAAGAAATTATTAAACCAAAAAATCATAGGAAATACTTATGTTGACTGGTAAAGCATCTTTAAATTGTGACATATGTGAATGCAGTTTGGTGGGATGGCCTTCTCTAATATTAATGGCTACATATTGCTAAGCTGCGCTAACATGAATCACTGCGACGACAAAAAAACTTTGTATTAATTAATGTCCTATACTCACGCTATTCGGAACAACGGCTTTTCCGTACGAGCCATTATCTTACTAAATATTTTTCTCCAAAACAACTGTCCTGTGCGTCTGTAGCGTAGACATAAACATAAGAAACAGAAGAAGGATGTGGCAACAGCCAGCGTTACCATCCAGTCAAAAAACGCCATAGCCTCTGAGCGGAGCGTGATGGCGTCTGACGTAACACGCCAAACCCGGAAGCGAAGACAAATAAATGTGTATTCAAATTTCCATAGCTTATTTAAAAAGGGGCGTTAATGGTATAACACTTACAGTGTTGTTGTTTTTCATTTGTCACATTAATCACGATCACATGTGGTTTGTTTAGCTTAAACTTACTCACCCAAAAGTTAATTTCGCCACCGCAAAAACATCGCCTAATGTTTTAAGTTAAAGTTATAATTTTAAGACATTAGCATAGTTGTATTTGTTATTTGTGACATGTAACGTTATATGTAAATAACATATTAACTATATATGGTTTCAAAATGGAATAGAGCCAGATTTAGCCCGTCCTGACCTTTGAATAATTTTAGATATATCGATATTTCTATATATTTAGATAGATAGATATATAAATATAGGCTATTAGTACTATAGGCTATTAGCTACCATATAGCTAAACGTGTCTCTATTTTGTATTATTTTTAAACACGAGCCTGAACCTCCATGCTTTCTGAGAACATCACTAACAGTGTGAGTTTCAGTGAACAGATCCTATTACAAAGATGACATCCCCCTGTGGTGCAAGTCCGCAAACCTCCAAGGAGAGAAAGGACACAGGGCACAGTATCCTCTTCTTAGGTTAAAGTCCCCAGGTAAATAATAATTATCTATTTGTTTAACATTTTGCTTCATTAAGGTTAATTTTCTTTATGTTGAAAGTATACATATTGTGAGCATTAAGAATCTAATTTGTGTTAGTGTTTCCCTAGACATTCATAGAATGACTACTATTTTATATGGCGTATTTATTTGTTACAAGTACACAGACATAGCTTTTTGTGACAGAAAATAATAAATAAGCAACTGTTGATTGTTAACTTTGTAATAATGCGGTTTTAGAGGTGTACAGAATTTTTCCACATAATTGAGTCCACACTAAAACCCAGATTTTATTTAGTGACTGTGAAAATGAAACGTAAATCATCTCTTCTCAATGTGTCATACAACATGTACAGTATAACTTTAATGGAGTTGAGGTATTCTCTTTTTAAGGTGATCTGGCAAAAAAAATGACATCTAAAATTGACAGTCCACCACCTTATGAGGTCGCACTGCACCATCCCAAGAGTGGAAGTTACCCCTGTCAGCCAGAACATGGCTCCCCTCTTCAACCGCCTCCGTCGTACAGCCCTAGTCCTGGCATGTGTGGGGACCCGCCTGGCTACTGGAGCCAGGAAGGGGTCTACCCACAGGCCGGAATGTGGGCCGCCCCTGGCTTCGCTCCATCTGGGATGCCCACCACAATACCGACTCTGTCCGCTGGAGTCCCTGAATCCAACCAAGGTTCTAAGGAAATAACACAAGCTTGTATCACAGCCTACATTATATTTAGATTAGCTTCCTAGTGTAATAAATATAAATTACTACTTCACTATTCTCAATTCTGCAGGAGACATGGAGGATTTTCTGAGTACCCAATGGCAAAGCACATCTATTCGGCATGCCTTCATTAGAAAGGTAAGGATTTTTACCATTCATCATGCTACACACACTTAAACTGTGTGTTTCTGGTTGTTTATCTACATCCCACTGTGTTCTTGTACTCAACAGAATTTCTTGGTTTTGTGTTTGTGGACAGGTTTACTTAATTTTAACAGCACAGCTTGCTGTCACCTTTTCAGTTGTTGCAGTCTTTACATTTGTGTAAGTTATATTTGTCCTAGTATAATATCCCATCTCACTGCTTAATGTATCTGTTGGAGGATACAGTGTACTACTACCTTATATCTGTGTCTTCCTAGTGACCCGGTGAGGCTGTTTGTCATCCAGTACCCTGGCATCTACTGGGCATCTTTGTGAGTTACACTCTAAGAACAAAACAAAAGGTCCCCACAATCAATAATATCATTATATATATACATATATTTCATTATAATATATATATATATATATATATATATTATCATGAAATATA
>JAUYWH010000013.1:15542303-15553453 GCA_034779795.1 Ctenopoma multispine
ATATATCATGAAATACTGGTATATGCAGTAAAAATCTGAATGATTTACCTCTCCACAGTGTGGTTTATTTTGTGGTTTACTGCATTCTCATCTGCTGCAAAGAACCAAGGTGAGCATGGCAAGTTAGAAAATAACTTTTCGTATTCAAAACCAGTAGTAATTGTATTATATAATTGTTTATTTTTAAAATGTTTTTCACTATTTTTGTTTAGGAGGCGTTTCCCGTGGAACTGTGTACTGCTGGCAATATTTGTAAGTGTTGGTAATGGTCCTGAAGATCCATTTGGCAAAACTAAGAACACAATATGACTGATTAGATACTGATACCACTGAACTCTCAAATTGCATCTAAAGTAAAACAAAAGAAAAAAAGAAACCTAAAAATAATCAAAAAACTCACTGTCTGGCATGACACATTGTTTTTATCTATTTTATCTTGCAGACTCTTGCCTTGTCTTACATGACTGGAACAATTTCGAGGTTTGTTTTTGGCTCCAACTCAGCCAATACACCACAATGTGGCGCACAGCATTTTCATAACGACGCCTCTGATTGTTTTAATCACTATACGTATCTTTTGCAGCTATTATGAAACAAAAGCTGTGCTTCTCGCCATGGGAATAACAACAGTAGTTTGTATAGCTGTCACAATCTTCTGCTTTCAAACCAAGGTAGATGGAGATGTAAGCCGCATCTGTCTGCAACTCAGTAGATTGTGACTTGTCAGAGCTTGTCTTTGTTGCGAGTGTAAAAGAACGCCTTTGTCTCGCATTACAATGGAGCACTGAGTTCCTTTAAATATTTATAACATTCTGGGATAAGATGTGAATCCAACTTCTCTGTCTGATGCAACTCAAGATGAATAAGTTACATTTTTGGCTGGTGCGTGACACATTCACCCTTGTTTATTATTATGACTTTTTTTTTTTTTTTTTTTACACTTTATTCTGATCCTCTTTCAAATTATCGTGTCTACTCTTTCATGTGGCTTGGAGCCTGTTAACTTCACTTTGATCCTGTTAATGACTTGTTTCTCATCACAGGTGGACTTCACCTCCTGCGGGGGATTTCTCTGTATTGCTGCCGTTTTGCTCATGATCACTGGGACAGTTACAGTCATCGTCCTCTCCTTCCAATATGTGAGGACGCTTTGGTCAAATCCTTTTATTTATTCTCTCTACCCGTGTTTCTCTGTGTGAGGAATAGCAACACACTAGGGTGTATCTGTGACTGATTTCACATTCAAAGGCCTTTCTTGTGTCACTCAACAGGTCCCTTGGCTGCATATGCTCTACGCTGCAATTGGAGCTGTTGTTTACACTCTGGTGAGTCGCCACTTGCACGGCTTTAAGGAGAAAATTTGAGGTCAGCATTGCAAAGTTATGTTGCAAAGTTAAATTAGACAGCACAGACAGCATAATAATCCCTAGAACTTGATATATAAAATTGGGTGTTCTTGTGATCACTACCTTTTGAATATGGTAAAATCTAGGAAGTTGATTACAGTGTTTTCTTGTATCATCAAGGGACATTCACAATAATCACCATTTATTAAACAAAAGAATGCAATGGCAGGGAATTGACCGGACTGAGCAATTACACAGGGAGAGATATTATAGTGGGTGGCACGGTGGTGCAGGCGCCTCAAAGCAAGAAGGACTCGGGTTTGAATCTACAGAGTGCCTGGGTGCCTTTCTGCTTTGCAGAGTTTGCAGGTTTCCAGGTTCTCTCTGGGTAATCCAGCTTCCACAAGAAGTCCAAAAACATGCACGTTAGCTTAGCTTAGGTGATGGTGGTGTCCTACAATGTCCAAAATTGCTATTTTAAAAATAAATATGAATATAGTTTTTAAACAAGTATAAGTTTAAAAAGGCACAGAATACCGAAACGCTGACCCAGTTATGCATTAGACCTAACAACATGCTGACAATTCAGCAAACCGCCTCTAAAGTTATGGGATCTAATTTGTAGACAAACTTTTTTTCATCTGTGTGTAGTGCAAAAATTAAGACCATGAGACCATGACCAGAGTGTTCAAATGGAAAGGGTTTGTTACAATGTGACAATAAACATTAATCAGTGACTTTCATGGCAATTTTCCCATTAGATTTTTATATCTTTAGTCACACTAGAAGCTTGGTTCTAGTACTGATGATGTTTTAGTCTGTTTGCTCACTTCTTTGGTGCAGACTAAAGTTTCTAAATAGCTGTTGCATGGTTAAATGAAAATCATTATGAGCTTGACGATTTAGACAGTTGTTACTTAATGATTGTTACACATTGCTAAATATGTAGATTACACAGACAGAAGCTAAAGATTTTCTTTGAACTTCATGCTTCTGAATTTAACAAGTAAAAGCGATTTATTTGTTTGATTCTGAAAGTGAACCCAGGTAGATAAACCTGTGCTCCGTGTTTGACGACTGGTCAAATTTTCTGTTAGTTTTTAGTATACAACACGCAGCTTCTCATTGGAAACCGGGAGCTGGCCATCAGCCCAGAGGAGTACATCTATGGAGCTCTCTCTCTCTACATTGACATTGTTCACATCTTCCTCTTTATCCTTCAAATCAGTGGATCTGCGAATGAATGAACCATGAAGCCCATAGTTAGAGCATACCTCGTTATCAGTGTAACAGTATAGGCTTGTCACTAAACACTGCATGCTACATGTAGACCTGTGTGCAATTTAGAAACCATCATTATCATCTATTAATGTTGAATTAGATTTTTGTGTCAATAACACTTGTGCACTTTGTTTTATTCTTCACTGTGTAGTTCATTACAGGTCGTCTTTTTTATATTCAAGCGTGCATAAAGACACTAAAGCTTTGCATTCGTTATAACTGTCATTTAAGATTTTACCTTTTTTATTTAAACACGTGGTATTTTAGTGGATCATCCACACAAAATTTGATCATTTTAGAAATCTGGGAAATATTACTTGTATCATATTCATCATGAATAATAGGACAATGATCCTCATTAAGAGGTACCACAGAAAATAGAGATAACACAAATGATAGATTGAGAAGTTCTTTTTATTTATTTATTGGGTTGTTTAGTTACAAAACACCTGTATTTACAGGCATACTGCTGGAGACCACAATCATTAGTTTAAAGTCTGTGCTGGTAGTACAAGGGACTCTGATCTGTATTAACTTCTGTTTTAAACAACTCCATAGAGAAACGCCTTAGAGTAGAGAGGGAAGAACACAGAGAAGACAAACACTGACTCGTTGATTAAAAGATGGATTGTGTGTGCACTTTTTTCACTGGCCGACTCCTCTTTCTATTTTATGTATCTGTTATTTGTTGCTGTTCAACAACTACGCACGCCAATCAATAAAGTACACTGTTGCAACTGCTTTCGTCCTAACTGTTAATCATAGTGGCACATTAGAGTCACAGGGTGGCACTAGCTCCTATACAGTCTCCCTTTGTAGATTAGTATTGTTTCCCCATCACCAGTATCTGTTGTTCCGTGTTTGGAGGATTCAAGGTGTGAGGCGCTTAGGGTCACGTGGGAACATGGAGGTCTGACGTACGTTGTGGAGACCAAGGTACAGCATGCAGACTCTCTCCAGACCTGGCAAAGATGACAGTTCAGTCACTCAACAAATCTTTATTTTTTGCCTTTCGAACACTTCAAATACACCCGCGGCCATATTCACACAAAGCATGTTTGATATATTTCTTACCCTTTGATATTTTAATATTTCTTTGGAAACATGTCACCTTGATCAGATGATGTTCAAACAAAAACAACATCTGCCTGCTGTGGGTTTAAAAGAAAATAAATATTTCTTACCAATGCCTCCACCGCCATGTGGGGAAGCTCCATAACGGAAGGAGTCGATGTACGCCTTGATCTTCTCCAGATCTGTAGTATTATTATTTTAGAAACACAACAACTTTTACAACATTTAAAAAACATTAATCCAACAAATTTCCTGCTGTTGTAATTCATTCTGGTCACCAACAGAGGGAGACGCTTCACAGAAATCGCTCATCACATCTCTACACTTGCTCTTACCAATCTGGTGATGGAGGGCCCTTTCAGTCAGCAGCTGGGCATCGTGGATTCTCTGAGCTCCAGACAGGATCTCCTCTCCCCTCATGAACATGTCATACGAGTTGGAGTATTTCTGATTGACACAAAACAACACACCATATGTGATATCAAGCCATCTATACATCTGTTAATAAAAGCATTGACCCACAGGCATAATGACACGCAAAACATAAAACACCACAAGCTCAAGTAAAACTGCTATGCAGACTTGAATTGTTACTTGAGGCAGATTCTTTATGTGTTCACTAGCGATAGCTTCACTTGTGGAACTGAATCCCCTTTGGTGTCTCAGTATATCCACTGAGGACATATGGCTGAAGAGTCGTTGCCCAGTCCAAAGCCATTTTCTGTCCAAAATGTGAGTTTAATTACAGAGGAACCAAAAAAGTAATTTGCAAAAATTTTCATAACATTTGCTACTTCGCAGTTCTTAGTATGTAGCCAGTAACTGTTGGGGCGTGTGTGTGTGTGTGTGTACTTACAATGTTGTTTGGATCAGGCATTGTGTAGAAGGGTCTAACAGCCAGTGGGTACTTATCCAGCACATAGAAGTCGGTATCGTACTGAGAAAAAAATAAGAGTAGACACCAACAGTCAACAGATATCTGAGAATGAATAAACAAAAATAAATAAATTGTAAATTAACTGTTGCGAATGTTAATTTTAACTCTTTTAAACGCCAAGTGGAGAATTCACTGTGGCTCAGGTGTGAGGAAGTGATAATTAGTTTGTTGGCGCCCTTGGATGAAGTCAGACAGCTGATATCCATAAATGCTGATTTTAATGTGCCACCCAGTTGATAATGTTTTTTCTACTATTTAAACCCACATGACACGTGTTTTTACACAGCCAACAACAAAAACTTCTACAATCAGTGTCCAGTCAAGAAATATCCTCATTTTTACACTGACATTAAATGACTGGATTTTATATGAACATACCTTTTCTTTGACAAGACGGCCAAGGAGCTTTTCACTGGGCGTACTATAAAACAACAAACAAAGGCAGTCATTTACGTCATGATAGCGTACTGTAAACAATTACATACAGCAGATCTGATCAGAAGATTTACTTCAAATGTTGCTTAGTAATAGTTTGACGTTTCACTTCCTCTCTTTAAACTCATGTTACCATTCCCTTCTGCTTCTATCAAATTAAATCATCTGTCACGATGAGTAGAAAGTGGGGAACAGTGCTTGTTCATTGTATTCTGACCTGAGATCTTCCTCATCGCCCATCTCCACCCCGGCCTCACGCAGCATGGCCACAGCCTCGGTGTACTCCAGCCTCAGAGTGGGCTCTAGGAATTTGAAAGGTTCACTGGGGAACTGCTTGTTCACCGTCTGGATCTCTGTCTGGAAGCTGGTGCAGGCGAGCAGACACACAAAAATACACAATAAAATCTACTGACCAACGTTCAGAATTCCAGCCCACACGGAGACAAATGCCAGTGAAATTTGTCTTTGGTTATTAACTTAACAAGGGTCACAGCCCACACGTCAGTCACGTTAAAAGAAAACATTTTACACTTTTGTTTAGATATCAAATGTCTGCTCACATGCTTTCTTACCATACATTCAGTAAAGCACAAATTAGTGGAGGTTTAAAAAATGTCTAAATGGAATAATGGCAATTCACAATTCACAAAAACTGCAATAATGAGGGGTGATAAAATCATGAATGTGTTTCAGAGATCAAGTAACTCCAGCTGGAACAGATCTATAGTACACTATATTTAGAGTATTTTCTACAGTAATATACACATATTAAATGGAGAAAGTCACTATGACGTGTTGCAGTGCACACCAGGTCACCTGTCTCTCCTCCTACGCCAGTGTGGTCGGCCACCACCACCACAAGTAAAATTTAAATCTCTGGGAAACACTGATCAGTCAAATGTACACCTAAAAAAATTCTTAAATACGTCAAGGAGGAACAGTCTGGAAAGTCATGAGAATGAGAGACAGCTGAACTGCACTGGGAAAGAGGAACTAGCTGAAACTAACAAAGTGACTGACGTTAACGGTGTAAAAGGGGCAGCTAGTCTGTCACGTAACTTAACACTTCTGCAACAGTGCTTCATAGAGAGATATAGTAAATTCTATGTTCATAAAGGTTTCTTTTCAGCTATTAAGAAAGTGACGTCAATCTGCACATCATATGTGAAGCCCCTTCTTAATTTCTTAATAAATGATCTAGCCAAACAAAGAAGGCTTTTGTTTCTTGGTTTCCTTGTTTAACAGTCAGTGTTTTTCTCTTTAGGAGTGCTGCCACGAGGATATAGGGAAAAAAAACAAAACATGACTGGAAACACTGAGTCTAAAAACAATTCATGGACGTTTGAAGTCGGAAATGCTGCAGGTTCTAAACATTAAAAGGGCTCTAACTTCTCATCTTTTTATCCAGACATCTGCAACAGCTCATTACACATGGTGCACTGATTCTTACCACTAGGAGGCAATATAGCCACATCATAGCACTGTGTTTTTGGCAGTTTGCTGGACAGAGTGAGTGGAAATCACTGACTTTTTGACAGAGCAGACAGTGCTAGCTGACAACACTTAATCTGGATTCAACAGCTTACATAGTTTTACTAAGACATATAAAATTTAAAGTTTCTGCCATCCACAAAAGTTCTGATCCTGTCAAAATTCACCTCTTGTGCTGAGTAGCAAAACAAAACTTGAGCCTCTGCGGCATGTCATTTAAAAGGCATTTTTTGGCGGAACACTCACCTCAACTTAGAAGGTTTGAGTATAACAAACTCCCTGAATCATTTGTAAAGTCAAAACATTAATGTCAGGCTGTTCGTTCTGAGCCTCACTGTAATAATCCTAATCTTACTTGTCTCTCAGGCCTTTGAAGATCTGAACCATAGTGTCAGTGATGGAGTCTATCACTTCGTGGTAATGGTAGTTGAAGGCCATCTCAATATCCAGACCCACAAACTCAGTCAAGTGACGGTGGGTGTTGGAGTCCTCTGCCCTGAAAACTGAGACCGTGCAGAGTTAACGTCAGTTTACTGCTGATGACAGATTACAGGGGATGATGAATTAATGTCAGGCCACATATAATAGGACAGACCCACGCATAATAGTTGTGCATAAGTACGGCTGCTCTTCGAGTTGCTTTATTCTTTCTGGTCCACAGACAGGTGGAGCTTTACATCCATGCTGGCTGTTGCTTAATGTCTGTCTACATCCACACATGGGCTTAACAGGGTGGGAGTCAGACATCAGCAAAGGATTTCACAATGACAGAACTGATCCATGCATATTCTAGTGCATCTCAACATTGTGAAAGGTTTATTTCCCATGATTTCATTCAAAAAGTTTTTGTTTTTATTTTTGATGGTCACAGCTTACAGCTCACGAAAATTACAAAACCAATAACTCAAAATATTAAAATATTTCATTTAGAGTATGAATGAATGTTTGGCATCTCTCGGTTTAGTTCACTTCTGACCTGACAATTTTCCAAAAGACGATCATCAACATCCTCCTCACAGAGTGCTGTACTGCAGCATATTCATGTAAAAATGTAAATGAAGAAAAAAGGTGCACAAGCAACAGGAATGACCTTAATGCAACATTAAACATTAAGATTGTCGAAGCGGCAAAGTCAGGAGAGCTTCACAGGAGTGGAGTAAGGCTAGCGTAATCAGGAGCCATCAAGGAGATGGACTACAATTGTTTAATTCTTAGTATCATGCCACTCCTGAACTATAGACAATGTGAGAAGTGTCATTTCAAAATCAGTGTCCCTGAGTCTGGGGGAAGAGAGGAGAGGCACAGAATCTAAGTTGCTCAAGGTCCAGTATGAAGCTTCCACAGTTGCTGGTGATTTGGGGTCCTGTCGTCTGCTGGTGTTGCTCCACTGTGTTTTTGGAGCTTTCATGCTTACACCTGTTGACAAGCTTTATGGACATGATTTCCTTTTCGAGTACAACTTAGCACCTGCCCACAGTGCCAGAACTACCATGATATTACTGTGCGTGATCGGCCACGCAACTCACCTTAACAGAACCCCATAGAGAATCTACGGTGTATCGACAAGAGGAAGATAAGAAATCCATGACATGAACACGATTCAGACGAGCTGAAGGCTGATATCAAAGCAGCCTGCTCTTCATTAACAACAGTGCCACCGGCTGATCCATCTCGATGCCACACCAGTGGTAACCACACAGTTGAAGTAATTCATGCTAAAGGAGCCCCAATCAAGTACTGAGTGCAGGAACAAAGAAGGTGGGCAGTCAGTATTGTAAATCTTAAATAGTCTAATATTCCAAAATACTGGATTTTGGATTTTCATGAGCTGTAAGTGGAAACACAAAAAAAGCTTGAAATATTTTACTTTCATGTGTAATGAATCTAGAATATACGAGAATGGCACTTCTTAATTGCTTTTTGAACTTTTCTGCTTCTGTATGCATAGATGTTTGTTTCAGGTTAGAACCTACACAGTTTTATACATTTGAGTCCAGCATACATGAAAACAAAAACACAAGCAACATCTGTTCCTCTGTGCCAAAGACCAGCCTTGTGTTTATATCTGTTTGCTCCCTGGTGGACCTCTTTAGCTGCTTTCAGTGGCACCGTACTTGTGGAACATTTCAACACAGTGGTACTTCTGGCCACTGGGATTTCATGGAGAGTTGATCTCCGTTCTCCGTACTTGCTTAGTTGGTGTGACTGTAACTAAGGCAACAGTGCTGAGTACGTTAGAAGCAGTGATGACCTTAAGCCCTTTTATTTCTCTGGTGGTGCTACAGAGAAGCAAACAAAGACCTTGGTCCATTCAGGTGAAATATTGAATGTGTGTCCTTTCCCCAGATATTTATTTTATTTAGGATGAGAATTGAGTATCAACATAAAATGAATGTCTATCAGCACTCATGCCAATTTGCATGTGGTTTACTCTATCAAATGCTGGCAGTTTATAGAGCTGGGGAAACTCTTAAAGCCTGTACACCACCATAAAGTCTTTTACAAACCCCATTGTGTCACTAAGCTCCACAGCGGCACTGACCATACTGAAAGCAACAGAGGGAGGTCTGTTAAAGTTTAACAATCTAAATGCATTTGGAGCCATTTTAAAACTGTCAACTCCGATAAATGGGTCTACGTTTTTCACAACACTCCTGCTGCTCTTTTCGACGTTTGCCGTAAGTGCATGAAAACGTGTGAGTGGAGAGATGGGAGGCGTTCTTACCCGGACCAACACAGAAGACCTTGTCAAAGTCAGCACAGATGCACATCTGCTTGTAGAGCTGGGGAGACTGGGCCAAGTAGGCGCTGGTTTTAAAGTAAGACACTGTGAAGACGTTTGCTCCACCTTCACTGGCAGCTAGAAGTGGACACAGACAACTTTTAGATAAGACATTATTAACTGAATGGGACAGTAGAGTTTTTGACAAACATACCAGGTTCAGTTGAAACTAAGGTTTCTCACTAATAATGATATCCTGTCTACCACTGGATCACTTGATGTTTCAGCTAACAGTGATTTCTCTTTTTGAAAACAAGGACGTTCTGGGACAGCTCTGGGACAGAAATGTTGACACAGCCTTTTTGACTACAAACAGTTGGATGCTGACAAAAGTCATAAAACGTTTTCATAGTAATCTGAAAAGAAACTCTAAACTTTGCTGCCTGCTTTGCTTTTCAAAACAAACTAATTAAGGTCTGAACATATACATACGCCAGACTTACATAACATCTGCGGTTCTCTGCACAGACGTCAGAGGACTAATCTGATATTCTCATGTCTTCAAAAGCTGGGTGGGGGTTCACACGGCACAAACTGTATGTGCTATGGGTGTTGGCAGGCAGGAAGATGTGGTTTTTGCAAAAAGTACACAGAGCTGATTTACAGGGGCCGCCAAAATAAAAGAGCGGCAGTTTTGAATTCAGATGTGCCAGGTTGGGCTAATATCATTGGCTCTTTAAGAAAAGAGGAAGTGAGAGTTCCAGAGGTTGAGCCACAGTTAATTTTAAATCTCATTTGAAAAGAGTGGAAAACTGAGGGGAGTACTGTACTGTGAGAACAGCAGGACAGAATGGTTGTGGTTTTTGACTCAGAACAACATTAAAAATTATTATATTATTATTATAAATAATTTATTAATATTATTTATAATAATTTATCTATATACAGCGATATGTGCTCTGAGCTTTTTCTAGAACTTACAAAATACATTCATTTCACCTGAAGAACAGAAAAGTTTAACTTGTGCATACAGAATATCAACTAATCCCTCACGCCTTGGAAAAAGATGAGAAGATGCAGGGGAATGCCCAAATCACATCTTATCGTGCCTAAATAACTGTCTTTTGAATGTTTGTGAGAAGATTCTGTGTTTGAGATTATTTTTTTTCCCCAGTTGGCCTTTCTTTTAGTGACGTGGGGCCTTCTGGGACCTATCTTGGCAAAAGGCCTCACCTATCAAATTAGAAGGGCACTGTGCTGATGGGCGATGCACCAAATATCTCGGAGGACAGAACTAAAATCCTGATTAGCTTAAAATAGTAAAATTCTGTCTATCGCCTTGTTAGCAATTGTTTGCATGACTATGTTTTGTTTCAGAAACTCTGTGTCACTGAAACCGTTGTTGCTGTCATCAACTGAACTTCAACTCTGGTTCCTGATTTGAATTGCCAGCTAGAAAAAAAAAAAAAAAAAAAAAAAAAAAAAAAAAAAAAAAAAGGAAAACCTGAACAGGAAGTCAACCTTAGAACTGTCACACAATGACTGTGGGTGGTGATTTGGAAACAAGTGTGCTTCTACTGGAGCATCTAATCAAAATTGATTCAATGCATGTTAGTCTCAGTCTTCCCATGGGGCAGGATAGACATGACAGAGAGTGTGTTTGTACCTGATATGATTTTAGGGGTCTGGATCTCCACAAAGCCCTTTTTGGTAAGGGTGTCTCTGAAGAGCTGGCACACGCCTGACTGGAGGCGAAAGACGGCCTGGCTGGTGGTTGTCTGCATGACACACACACAGACACACACACACACACACAGACACACACACACACACACACAGACACACACACACACACAGACACACA
>JAUYWH010000013.1:15553553-15564611 GCA_034779795.1 Ctenopoma multispine
ACACACACACACACACACACACACACACACACACACACACACACACACACACACACACACACACACACACAAGCATTACCACATTTAGCTTGATTCACTCGATTTATTACACAATTATAACAGATGTGTTAAAACTAGACCGCCAATTTCTGTTAAGTCAACTCCTCTTGACACATTTTATTTGCCGGTGAGGCCACAGCATGCAATCGAACCCAGCAAGAGCTGCAGGAACTTTAAACCTGCCATTATAAATGTAAAAACTGAAACCAAGGCGGGGAACCGAATTGCTCATAGTAAACCAGGAGATTACTGTAAAAACCCAGAGCCCCAAAACCCCCCTAAATCTGCAGCAGACAGAGCATGTCAAAACGCTAGAGAACACTCCCTAAAATTTACTGACTCATCTCAAATGACCACAAGTCTACCACTGAGCTTTGCTGGCTTTCAGCTTCAGTTATTATACATCTTCATGAAGGTATGCCCTGGCCCCTACAACACAGGACGCACAGGTCTGTGTTAATTAAAAGGTTTCATTCCTCTTCCCCCCCGCCCCATCTTTAGCATCTGCCCAATCCTGAACAGGCCTTGTCTGAGTAACAGCAGCACAATGGAAAGGTGATAATGTCTAAATACTGGCAAGCTCAGTATTCTGCAGACAATGCCTTAAGGCCGTCTGGCAGAAACTTTTCCTTCATTTCCAATCTGAATACTTGGCAAAAAGAAGAAGTGAGGACAAACGTAAAACTTTCCTGCTTCAAAATATTTCCACTACAACCTTTAAAAACCAGTGAACCAAATAAACCATTCTACCCAGAGAGTAGCTATGACTCATCTGCATCACATGTCACACACTGGGTTGTGCCCCAGGTTATAAACCTGGGAAAACGGACCTCAAACCGGTGTAGGGCCACATTCAAAAATTAGAAAGCACTTCCTGTTTACAGCATGTCTGCAGCAAGTAGGTTTCAATGTAGATAGCGGTTGGTGCGCCCTGAAACTGACAGCTCTTCTGATGGAGGTCTCATAGTGCAGGGCCTAGATTTGAGGTACTTCTAAGTGGAAAACAGTACTAGTTTGAAACCCAACTGTGGTAATTATCCACCACAGGTAGGTTTCAAAGCACACAACGAAAGTTTAAATAGTCACTCGGGCTTGCTCCTGAACACACGTTCATTTTTCTCTTTAGTAATTACAACAGAAATTTCACAGGTAAACCATGAGGTCCTCCATCCTTTTACACTGAAATGTGTGTTATGCATGAAGCTTCTCTGAATTTGTTTAATACACTGTAAGAAAGAACATGCAATTTTCAAGAAGTTAAGCAAAGCAAAAGAAAATAGCTAGAGCTAAATCAATTTATTAGTTGAGCAATTTAAATACTGTTTTATTATAAATATAATAATAATCCATTCTTTAGAAGAATTATTCAATAAATTCACTTGTTCCAGCTTCTTCCTAACGACGATGAACTAACGTTCTTCGATCTTCTTTAGGATCCTCTGGTAAAGACTGAAATGTATGTTAATTATGGCAAGTCGCCTTGGGACCAACAACATTACACTAACACCTTAATGTAATTAGTAATCACCATGGACTTGGACTACGTTTGCTGGTATTACAGCAGTTTTTTTGCTTCAAACTGACACGTATGATTTAAAACTATTAAAGCTTGGACAGATCATATTCACTAACAGTGTTTCCTGTGAGTCTATAATGCAGACAAAATAGCAAAACTACTGTTGACATCAGCGCACACCATCTAACCTGATGGGAAGACTGTGCACCAATTGTCTGTGAGTCCAGCTGTCTTATGCAAACTACATTAAAATAACCCGAGCAAACTTTTCCACTGTATTTTAATCTGATGCAGCATATGTGTAAGAATGGTCAAGTTACAAGGGGACTTCCATAGGAACTAAATTATTATTAAAGGAGTTTTATGGTTCCCTATTGGAGTGTCTGTATGCCATTGTGGGAACTACTTTGTAGCCTCACTGGGCTCTAAAGTGCCAAACTGATGACAGACCTGAGTCCATGAGCTCAAAGTGCACGGTGTCTCAGAAACAGGTGTTGTTGCGAGGCTTGTGAGCTACACAGCTTTGTGCTGTGGTGTTGGTGCCTTCCTGCCTACCACATCGTCCATGTGGGAGGCACAGATCAAAACAATGAGACACTTTGTGGCTCGGTGTCTTCTGCTGCTCGCATAGGTTTAGCACATCTCCCACACTGCACAAGATTCATAGCATCAACCCAGTAAATCACAGACACTTTTTTTTTCTCTTTAGAGATGTTGAGGTTTTTTGTGATTCAAAATACACACAGTAGCTTATGAAGTTACCTGCTTTTCTTCTACTGTAAAAATGTTCTACATTTGTCCTCTAATAGTTTTTACTTTTATTACTAATGTTAAAACTAATGTTATATGATGTTATTGTTACTATTAAATCATGAATAAAACCAACACATTTAATGGAACATTTTTTAATAAACAGCCCTGAAAAGACTAACTGACACAGGTGTGGCTTCACATATCTAAACAGTTTCTATTCCATCTCACCACACAACTTCACAAGCCTCTAATGTGAATATGCCACTGAGATTAGATATAACATGACAAATGCTCTGTCGGTTTTGTTATTCTGAGCTGTGGCAGCAACTTACCCTGAGATCAATCACCCTGTTGTCCAGCCTGGTGTCTTGGTTGACAGTGGCTCTGCCTTCCTGTAGGCAAACAAACATAATATGACCAAAAACCCTCCAAACTTGAACCACCTCTGTAACAGTTCAGCCACTGTTTGGCTTATTTAACAGGAGTATTTGTGGCTAATGCATTTTTGGAGGCATTTCCATGCTCAAGAGAGAAAAAAAAGAGGCAATACTAGTCATTTTAAGCACAAAAAGCCTCAAAGCCAAAGCAAATGTTATCAACCTCCAAAAACCAACTGTTTGCCACTGACCACTGTACAACTACTATGCAGACACACCTTGAAACACAGAAGCTTTGTTTCATGTTCCACTATTACAGGATTAACTACAACAAAAGAAATGTGCAATGTGGAACAACAAGGCAGTGGAAAAAAAAGTCACAAAAATGGAAAAGGTAAATGTTTCATCACAGGAGGAACCACTGCTTCCAGGGTCATGGATGTCAGGCTTCCTCACAGGATCCGCTGGGGTTTGAGCTAATAGCCCTAGTAGCCACATCCTGCTCCAAACAGCCCCACGCAGGGGGACAAAAGGTTAGACGGGCAGACGGTCAGACAGGCAGAGCTGTTAAGACCCATGTCTCTTGGGAGGGCAGGTGCTGCTATGAGTGTGTGACTGACATGTTGAAACCCAGCAGAAAACACCTGGGATGCGGCTGCAGCTGCAGATATTGACTTACTGTATAAACAGATGGGCTCTTAGCTGTCTCTGGTATGGCGAGACCCACTTATTGATTTGCTGATATAAAATGATGCGACAATATAGCACTGCTCTACATCAAATAGTCGTTTTTCATTTCATCCATTAATACTATGCTGATTCAAAAGTCTAACCCCCACCAAAAAAACAGCTATAACTAAAAGATGCAGGCAGTGAAATCTACAAAACTCAAATGAAGAAAAAGGAACAATATGTCTAGAACTAAACTGCCGTTAAGCCAGTGACTGACCTCCCAAAACAAAAGCATTAAACTTTAATAATCCCTAATAACTACCTAAACTGTAGGAGGGGAAAAAATTGCCTTTTAAATGCATCACAATTCTCTCAAATGATTCAGTGTCAATGCACAAATCTCCTTAATTGGAATTCAGAGGGCTCCCTAAACCCTGGCTGCCAGCTCGTATAAACAACAAGCGATGAAATCACATTTTGCATGAAGAAGGTTGAGTCAAATGAGGAGCTGTTACTTGCTGAAAGGGATGTTAATCAGTGTGAGCCATTCTGCTCTTGATCTTGTTTAATTTAACCAGCTTTAATTACCCAGTCCTTGACGCACTCTCTCTTTGCTTTTTGGTAACATCTTCATCTTCACTCTGAATGATGACGCCTTTTCACTGCAGGTATTTGCTACAATTTTGCTTTTGATAGTAAATTAAGGTTTAATTGTTAATCACGTTGTTGTCATTATCTAACTGGAGCCAAATGTCTCTCTGTCTGTCTCTCTCTCTCACACACACACACACACACACACACACACACACACACACACACACACACACACACACACACACACACACACACACGGTTTCTCACACTTAGATCCTGATGTCGGAATATTTTAAATTAAAGCAAAGTCTAGTCAGTCTACAGCACTTTCCGTTCTTGTCTGAGACTGAGCTGCTGTATGAGCATGACAAGCCGATTCTGTTCACCTGACAGCAAAATGTTTCACCTTTGTGATGTCCGACACCTGGAGGTTCACAATGTTTCACTTCCCTATATCCAAATCAAAACACAAAATGACAGAGAACATGGGGCAATGTGCACTTAATCGCTGCTGTCCACTAAAATGTCCAATAATCAGGGGGAACTAACACGTATTGCTTCAGTAAAAACAATGAACAGGATCAGTGTCAGTTGTCTGGCGCTTCTTCACATTAGCAGGTACTGGGGGAAAACAAGGCACTGAAGTGTCTATACCACTGAGGATGTTGGGTGAAGTACACTTTCCAGGCCAATTCACCAATCCACGCATTCATCCTTACCTCCTCCCCCTCTCCATCAGGCCTGACAGCATCCTCTAACTGCAGTGGGAGACGAGGCTCTGCCTGGCTGATGACGAAAATCTGAGAGGGGAGCAAAACAAAGAGGGTGCACCAGAAATGCTGTGAGTGACAAACCATCAAGATTTCCACTAGATGTTCTGTCAGTGGAAAGTACCTGGACTCCACATACAGACTGAAATAATCAACGTGCAAGACATTAACAGGCTCATCTGTTAAAACCTCATCTGTGTGAGAGTGACTGACGCTATTTCCCTGTGCTGTAAACAAACACATGCAGATGGTTGTAAATCTGCTGAATCGAATGCGGACCAATTGGTTCTGTGTCCGTGATGCATTACATGTAGGTTGTTCTTTTGGAGAAAGTGCTGTGTGCTCATTGGTTCACATTCTCATTGTACACATTATAAAATTCTTACAAATGTAATGTGTCGGGGTAACTAACGGGTTAATGAATTTCTAAATGCACTACTGTGTGTTGGTGTTTACATATAGCACCTGTGCAGTTCCTGTGTGAACGTGGTACAGTGCCCTGCTTGAATGACACAAACACAAATTGTTCAATTTTGTGCTTCTTTATTCAAATGTGGAGAAGAATTTCAGTTCTGGTCTATGTTTACACACCTATGTGTTAAGTAAAGTGCTTGATAGCTGTAGTGAAATTATGCCCACCCTCTCAATGTGAAGCTCCACATCCTGCTGGGAACAGCTCTCGATCTTCTGCTCCACTTTCCTCACCAACGCCTCCACGTCTACGATGCTCTCCTTGGTGATGCTGGTGGAGACAGTTGGGAGGAGTGGAGGGTAAACAACAGATAGCACTTAGAAAACAAGATCATCTGTGTGGGAGGCTTACTGCAAGACAACAATATTTCCATTAAACTGTGACGGATGCTTGCAGACTTGTGTTCATTGTTCATGGTGTGATGTGCAGCGAGTAAGGTGGGATTAAGTGAGTGGTTTTGAGTTGAGTGGTGACTTTTTTTTGTTTTTTCTTCACATTGCTGCATATCCTAAAAATACAACGGGTGCAATGACATTTGCTAACTGAGGGGGAAGGGGCTAGCTTAGATACAACAGAGCGTGAGGCTTTCAAAACAAAACCACTACCCCACTTTCTCTGCTTAACACAAACATGTCTTTTGTTAGGCTCAAAATCAACAGCAGGGCTTTTTCCAAACATCTTTTGACAAATTTGGCTGTTAAAGGCTCATCCTGCTGGGTAAAAAAAATACACCATTAAGCTACAATTTTACTCACTTCAAAGTAAATTCTTGTGGTGATGAATCCTGTCACCATATTATATTTAAAATGAGGAAATTTCACTTTTAAAGAAATCTCTGCGTTTGGTGGCATAAAACTGATTTTATGAAACCTTATTTTGCCTAAGGTGTATACTATTAAACCAGTCCCAGATACTTTCAATATAGATGACATGATATGTGATATTAGACTGAACTGTATAAGCACACTGATAATCACAACTTTCCCCTATTACCTTAATAACTGACATCAGCCAGTCACAGGATAACGAGTAAGGATGTAAGGATAAGCAGTAATTTAACATAAGAAGCTCACTGACCTATAAGACAACTTATTCACGGCTTGTCAAAAATCAGTCGCGACTTACACCTGGGAAGTACCCAGTTCTACTATAAAACATACTGCTTGTAGTTTTATGAATTCCCCGTCATATTCTCAAGTGAAAGTAAACTACACTATACATGTGAAGGGGAAACCTTTTGTTGTTTTGTTGCTATGAATTTTCAAAACAACACATCATCTTTCCACAGTCTACTAACTGAAACCCAGAGCATCACGGGAGATGCAAGAAACAACACTTACCATCATGCAGCACAAGGCCAGATGGGAAACCCATTGAAATGCTCATTATAAGCAGTAATGAGGGACAGAACACTGGGGTACTTCTGGCCCTTCAGCCCCACAACAGCTGCTGCTGTGGTCCTTCCCCTCTACCAGGAGATCGTTTAGATAAATAAATGCCCACATTAATAACCTCCACTGCAGGGTGCAGTGGCCGACAACAACACACTGAGCACAGGATGAGGGAAACAGACAGATTAACTCTAGACTGAGATTTGACAATATCACATCGAAATGAGAAATACAACTAAGAGAGAAAAAGGAAGGAAGAAACCACTGTGTCACTGTCCCAGGAAATGTTTACTGGGATTAATGTGGGTCCAACACTACATCAACTGGGTACTATTACTAAAGATACTACGAGTAACTGGACTACACTTTCCAAGATTGCAAAAAACAGGCAGAGGAAACCAGAGAAGACCAACATGGTTTTGGGGTCTTGCTAACAAAGACATTGTTGTCCCTGCTACATTCATATATACATAAGTTACATACTAAATTAACCACACTTCTCTTCTGCTTTACACTCAACACTCCTGAGACACTGGAGACAAGTAAACTCTGCAGAGTCAGAGGATCACTTAATTAAATTGTGTGAATGAGAGGAGGATGTCTTGGACATACAATATGTGAAAGGAGACTTCCCAAGTGATGTCGTCCCTGCCCTTGGTATGATTATGAGCGGATTTACTCGTAATCCAGGGTCTTACCCAGCTTGTCAATCACCACCCGAGGTGTGTGAAACTAGACTGGAGCCAGAAAAGCACAGGAACCGATAGTGCCACCTGTTCTTAAAAGATTTAAATATAAAAGCACCTATCATTTTGATCCTAAGAACAAGGTAAAGAAACCCTCTGGGAAAAACTGCTGCAGCACGGCTTTGCTATTTTTGATGCAAGACCTTTCTGTCTTGGAAACTGTTTCATTGTTTTATTTGCGCTGTTGTCAGGTGACAGTGTGTGGCATAAGAATTTAACTGTTCAACCACAGCATTGCAGAACCCGATTGAGGAACCCATGCACATAAATGAAATAATTTGTCTGTTAAAAAAAAACAAAAAAAAAAAACAGTGAAATATAACCGATGTCAATTTCCTGTCTGGCACACAGCCAACTTTACTCAACAACCTATAGTTTGAAATGACAGGTCCTTTCTAGCACTACCGGATGACAGAAACAAGCTGAATCCCAATGACAGCTGGGAGCAGATCAGCTGAGTGACTGAGAGCAGTTACAGCATGGTCAAGGGAGTCCGACACTTCCAGCAAAGTGGGGTCAGTGTGCTCAGGCAGCGCACTTGTCAAGACTCTCAGCAGCAGTGACCTTGCCCTCATTATAAAAATGTGTTTGGGTTTAGCTTCCTGAACACCTCTACATACAGAAACCTGCCAAGAGGCTCTGGGGGTCTTATTTAAGAAACATGAGTTAAATGCATGTGTACAAAATGGAAATGTATGCACATTCATTCAGCAAACATTTAGTAGCTCCGACTTGTTTACATACGACTCAGGCAGGTGTGTAAATAATCTCCCATTGTTCATTATTTACTTCTTTCATTAAGCTTGTGTTTGAGTGAATGTGGCAAGTGGATGCCTGTATTTGTTCAAAGTGTTACATAAAATAAATGGAGATGTTGTATTTATAGAATGCATTTCTTGATGATGTTGAAATGATGAGAGACACTCTGGTGTCTGGTCAACCCACAGTAGGCTCAGCACTGGGTATGATGTCACACTCTAAAACAACGATGGAGTCTGGCATATCTACACTGATGTTTGACATCACTTTCTTTGTCAAGGATCCTTAACAGCTGTAATTAAACTAATTTTTTTCTCAGCTCTTAATTTTTTTCTGGGAGGATGAAACATCACATCCTCATCTCGGTTGTTCACGGCATCTTTTTTTTGTGAGACTGGAAGGCTACGACAGCTGCTACTTAATAGTGGGCTTGTTTCAAACAGCCTAAATACTGCTGCAACTCCTACATTGCTTAAGTTCTTCCTTTTCCAATGTCATAACTGCCATTTTGGTCTGGCAGATTAGATTTGAGGGTGTTTCCCTTTGCCCAATATCCAAGGAGGTGCCACTTAAGTAATTCATGATAATTTTCCCCATTTAAAAATATATTTCATATTCATCAAACAATAGGCGTACTGGGAAAACAGTAATCATGTAATTTACTAAAACACTGCTAACTGTCACAGTAAATTACCAAAATCACATCATTAATGTGTCTATGTTGATTTAAAGTCCAAATATAGAGATATTTCACAAATAAGCTGCCCTCTGGGGTATAATCAGCAAACCCCCATTTAGCCCTTTTAATAAAGTGCATATCATGACAGTTGTGCTCATGCCTCCACTAATGGGCTACGTTTTGTCTGCTAACATGACTAATGATGCTTGGCTCTCAAGTATTTCTTCCCCCTCCGATCTGAGTTGCCGTATCTGCCGTCTCGACAGGAACTGCTCCATTAAAACATTGCTGTATCTTGCGCTGTTATGAGCCAGCTTTTGTTGTCAAGTGAAAAATGATTGATTTGCCCACCCTCCACCTCACTCAGAATGTGTGAAAATGGCTCAGCGGACGATTAGGGCCCAGGATTTTCCCACCATTGTTTTTGCTTTTCTGACAGGAAGAGCAGTCTCGGTACTCACTTTGCGGCAAACTTGACCATCTGCTTGCTGGCACGATCTCCCACTGCGACCAGTGCCTGCACGTTGAACTGCTGTTGACGCAGGACCAAGAAGCATTGCTTCCCTGAAAACAAAACAACAACAATAGATAGTGCCGTGCTGTTCCTTTTTCAAGCAAGCATTACAGGCTTGTCATGATAAAAGCTTGGGAGCTCTCTCTGAAGCAACGTATGTTTGTTCAGTTAAAGAGCTGCGTGTCACTCAGGATGAAGAAGGTACCCCTCGGCTGTAAAGATCCTTCTTGTCATCTGCAGGTAAACTGTCAAACATTTGTGAACAGACTCTTCTCTTTGAAGAGCACTGTGTGGAGGAAAGGTGATTGCTACCTTCCTAACAAATACACACACCTATGAACAGTCTAAACAATGTAGCCAACAAAAACTCAGGCCAGTAGACAGTCAGACCACCCAGGTACTTTGATGTTTGTTGACTGTGAGAAAGGGGTGGGTGTTGGGGATAACAGCAATGCCAAAATCCCACCAAGAGAGGCACTCCATCCCAGACCCAATCAGGATGTTATTCTGCTCACACCGACACCTTTACAGTGCAGGGAGAATTAAGACATGAGCAGAAAGGAATTAACATTTGATTCTGGAAGTTGCCTTGAGAGGAAAGGCTAAAAGATCATCAATGAGAGTTTGAGTTCAGTGGTAATCACACGTTTAAGCACAGCAGCACAAAGCCTGGATGTTTCATACAGAGGTGTAATAACCTGGCAAAGCTCAGTGGGTTCATTGTATTCAAATAGAGCAGCTCCATGGCTGCCAGTAGCTGGAACCCAGCTAATAGAGGTTATAAGATCTTTCAGTTGGCAGAGACTTGCTAGTCTGAGAATGATATCAAAATCACCCTCAGGTTGCCAAACTCTGCTGAACATGTAAGGATGGGGGGGGGCACTGTAAGTGTCTGTGCAATCCTCAAAAGAATCATACTGAAGAGCAATTCACATTTCTTACTGATAGTTTGGTAGCTGTTTCTTTTGTAGTTTCTCACTGTAGTCAAAGGTTTGGTGGTATTGAAGGTGGTCTTGAAAAGAAAAGAGTGACGTGGAGGACTAGCCCAAGGGAAGAAGTGTTGGACAGTACACAAAGGATTAGCACAGAGGTCACCTAATCCTGGCTGTTTGTGTTTTTCTACACAAAAAGTTTTGCACAAAGACAGGGACCACGGGGGATGAACTCACCTTTGGCTCTGCTGGTGTGGACTCGGGCACGTAGCCAGATCAGCTGGTCAGCTTTCTCAGGAGTAAGTTCTTGGACCCGTACCAACGTCCTGTCTGCTTCACACACACGTGCACATGTACACACATACAAAACTTTATTACTTCAAATAACTTTTCTTCCTCCATTTCTCTACATCTGTATAAAGAATCACGCACCCCTCCTTCTCCTGCCTCCCAGGGGCAAAAAGAAATGTGAAGAAGCATGCATGTACGTGTAGACGTACACAGAATAAAATGCTCAAATTACAGACGTGCCTAATAAATAAGACACACTAGGAGGCCTGCTGAAAGCTGTCTAACTCACCTATTCACGATGTGCTTTATGACAAATTGACTCTAGTTTCACCTGTGTCACTCACAGGCGTGCTTTCTCCTCATTATCGGCAAGCAGAAGAGGCAGACATTGAGGCTACACGAGAGACAACCAAAGCTGCCCATTAGACTGAGAACTCTGCTTTGACCCCCCCCTCCACTCTCTCTCACACACACACACACACACACACACACACACACACACACACACACACACACACACACACACACACAC
>JAUYWH010000013.1:15564820-15664408 GCA_034779795.1 Ctenopoma multispine
TTTTTTGTTAAGTACATAACTCCACATGTGTTCATTCATAGTTTTGATGCCTTCAGTGAGAATCTACCAATGTAAATAATCATGAAAATAAAGAAAACAACATTGAATGAATTTAATGTATCCAAACCTTTGGCCTGTACTGTATATACATATAGTCAATCTCACTTTTAAATAAATAAGTATTACAGGAAAAAGACAAATACATAAAAATATAAATTTTATATTAAGTGTTATTAAAATATAAAAAGTGTATAGCTGTAACTATTATTTTCTGGGGTAGACTTTCACTTCTGGTAAGTGGCAGATGATTGACAGGAAATTGAGTATCACACGGTGCACAGATAAGAAAGGGAGAAAAACAGAAGAGCTGGTTCCTTGAAATAATATTAAAACGTTTGTTCCAACCAAAGGAAGTCTTTGTGTCTGCCGTGTATTCTGTATCATCTCAATGTGTGAATCTTTTTTTCTCACTGTGTGTGAGAAAGTTGTTGAAAGTGTTCTTCAGAAGTACATATTTTTCTTTAACATTTTTTTAGAAAACACAGAAGCAACATGGACAAAATGTATTGTATATACTGTATATTACCATATACCTAATTCAACTCATGGCAAAACAATGGCTTTCCCTCTTGTCAATTATTTCCATTGCAAAGCACAAAAATATCAAATTAATTGATTATCTCTCCAATATTTTGTGATTTCAGACACTGATTGGCTATGAAAGACGCAGCCTTCATACTAACCCAGTTTTTGCTGAGACTGGACCATAGCTGACACACCGTATCGGTCCTTGGCAAAGTCCTGGAAAAATAAAAGAACATTACGTTAACAGTTGTGAGAAGTCATTTCAATAAACAAAGGGCTGAAAAACATGTCGCACTATGCACAAAAGGCAGCACTACTTCTTTGATTTCATAAGCGTCAGTCTGTCTACATAACAGACAGATAGAGCAGATAATGAGGCTTATCACAATCTTAGGAGAAAACTGTAGAACAGACAACACGAACAGTTAGTGTACAGGTATTTGCATACAAACTGTTGCAAAGCTGTGAAAATACAGACAGAATCAATCAGATAGGCAGGGAACTGGTCATAGGGGAAAGTAGTGTATTGCATAAGGGACACTTACATCTTCTTCTGTGCTTTGTTGTTCAGCAGCCTGAAACAGAGAAAGGCGACATGGGTTTTAAGGGCATTGCCAACAGCCAGGAAATAACAACCTGAAGACTATATACTGAATTCATATGAATAAAACAATGTTCAAAAACATTTTACTTTAAATGAAGCAGCTTAAAACATTTTGCTGCAACAGCCATGTAAATTGCGTTTTTATCTTGAGATATCAGGGATTTGAATAAAATTTATAAATCACAGTTCAGGCCTAGAGGCAAGTCTTAGATCCTTGGAATGCACAGCTCTTCTCCAACACATCATAGACAATGAGTAATGGCAGCAGGAGATATTGCTTTGTAATAGAAACAGCGTAAGTGGACAGATATTCTTTATCTCTACACTGACTTCCAGGCAAATGACTCCCAGAGCGCGATGAGATCGACTCTTGGCAAAGTTACAATTCCATTTTCTATGCAAATTGATATTGGTGTATAGAAATGGCTGATGGCAATGAAGTGAACTGAATCGGCCATCCTTGATAGGATAATCCAGTCACATGATGGATGGTATCGCAGACGGTGAACAACTGAATATATTGAATATAGACCTGCTGAAGGAATCTACCCACACCAGAGCCACTACAGTGACAGGTGTCAGCAGAAGAAGTACGGAACAGTAAACTGCACAGCTAACACTCGTTCAACGTTCAGCTCACCTTTCAGGTCTTCCCCAAGGCAATGCTTACTACGTCCCACTAATAATACAGTCAGCAATAGCTATTCTATTTAAGTGTTAACACCTGCTTCTTCCATGAAACGTGCTGACTAGATGAATTCAGCAGGAGGTTGGGAAACACTGATGCTTATAAAAGCCACTTGAATCATGAAAGACCAATGCCCAAGGTAAGTGATTCCAACAACGAATGCAGATTTTTAATGTCAAGTCCAGATGTGTTGATTATTTTCTTTTGACATTAGCTAATGTCATTAAAGTCTTGCTCAATATAGTTTTTCTAAAGGAACATATTCTGCACTTGTAGACTGGATAACACTAAATAAAGAACATTAAAATCGTATTTCCAACAAACTATTAGCGACTGGAGTAGATCAACACTAAGGTGGAACTATGTATTGTCAGTTTGTGATGTGCTGTTAACTAGAACTAGCAAAATTTACTCAATAATCTTAGTATACTGTATCATTATGAACGCCTAATTGCGTTAACTAGCATATTTGAGTTGAATTAAATAAATGTTTTATCCTGGACCACGCCCCACCCAATCAACGGCACCTTTGCAAGCCTCTGATTGGCTCATTCATTTAACTTGTCTGGACATGTTTAATGACAAAGAAATAAACGCCATGTTGTCTTTTTGTATAGTCTGTATCTCACTTAAGGTGACTTTTCTGAAGTAGATTCAGTATGTTGTGTGTACTACAGGATATAAATACTGCCAACTCATGTGAAGTAGAGAAGGATGAGATATTTTCTCCTTTCTTTGTTTTTTTCTTAACATGAAATAAGGTAAGTTCTGTTTGGTTTGTTCTGATTTTAGCACAAGTAAGGATATTTTGATGTGGACGACACAACTGGTAAACTGGTGGCCTTACATTATGTGCATTTGGTTCATTACTGTGGACCATTTTTAACAAATATGTATCACACATATCATCTCTATATTTTCTGTCATGCAATTAGTGTGCCAGCAGAAATTGGCTAACTTGTTACTTCCAATCTAATCAGTATTTAAGACATGAAAACTTGACAAGTGCACAAAGTGTAGAAGTGTATAAATTCATGAAAAGCCATCATGACATCTATATGGCGTCCTAGTTGTTCTGTTGAAGTACTGAAGTACTGGGAACTAATCCTGCTTTGCTGAACATGAAAACAAACAGTATTTACTTAGGAAACATGTCTGTTAAAGATGAGGCCATGAAGGACATTGGACATCTTGTCAATCACTTGCAGTAGTTGTTTAAATGAAGTTGATAAATCAGGTCACATTTAAGTCAGTAAAGATCTGAGGATCACATTGTTTCACACTGTGTAGAATTATTTGGTACCTTCACAGTCAGACTCTGGAAAATAAAAACATGCATCAAGTGTGACCTTTACTATGTAAAATAGTTGTGCGCCCAGAGTAGAAGAAAATAGCATTTTGTTTGGGTGAACATAAACACAGCCAAAATCACAGGAATACTTAAACAATGGATACTCTTGCCCCCCCCCCCACCCCCCTACCCCCACTGGCTAACATACCCTCTTGGACCCACAATGCCCAGCAGACCCTCACGTCACAGCCTTACCAGCTGTATGAGGGGGCGACGGATGTGAAACAACAAAGCAGAAAAAGAAACAACAACACTGACCAGCTTGGCCTGTTTCTCTGCCTTCTTTGCAGCTTTCTCCGCTTCCTTCTGCTGTTTCTTCAGGGCTTTCTTTGACTGAGCTTGCTGCTCCTCCTCCGTTGCACTGAAACAGGAAGAAACACACAACATAAACATCTAAGTCAACTTCCGCTGCTATTTCTCCTGCATCCCATGAGGAAGTTGTTGACTGCCTGGGAAAATGAATTCTTAGCCATCACCACCTCCAGCTTTTAAGTCTGTACTACCTTTAATCCCATTGTTTTTTCACAGGGCAAAACAGCTGTAGCCTGAGTGAATGGAGGGATGGGAGTTTGGAGAGCAGTTAAAAGCAGAGATGTCAGAAAACAAGATTAGCTCAATGAACACCAGCTTCCTAAAGACACTAGCTTCACCAAGACTTTTCTGAGTCATGACAGAATTTGTGAATAATATATAGTAGATCATGATAACATTAAATCTTGTCATAAACTAAAGTTGCCTTTATTTTCTAAATGGTACCACCACACTACACAGCACAGCAGATAAATATGTGTCAGTAGACTAGTAGTACTACACTCAGTTAGGTCACATTCCAATATAACACAGCATAAATGAACATGAGTGTAAGTTTTGAATGTTTTTAAGTTAAAGCAATAAAAGAACTTTAAACGATAATATTTAGAACCTCTAATATATAGCAAACTAAAAATAATATCTGACTCAAGTGATTATACTGAACTACGTCAGTATACCATTAGGACAGTGTCTGTGGACGTCTGAGACAGTGACAGAAAGACTTGGCTGTGAAATACAAAGCTGCAATAAACCAGGCTTAATACTATCAGACTGTGATGCAGTGGTTGCACTTTTTTTTAAATCAGACTTTAAATCAAGTGTGCTAAGATTGCAGGTGAATGAATGAATGAATGAATGAATGAATGAAGGGAGAATTTGGTTTTCTCAATGAACAGGTGTCTAGATCTGAAAGAACCCTACAGGCAATGTGGAAGCTGTTCCAGTTTAGTTACAGGAAATAACAATGACCAAAGGCCAACTATTAATAGCAAGAAAAGCCTAAACAAGAAATGAAAACCTTCCAAGGGAGGAAATGTAATATTAACACCACTGTTCCAACAACCTGCAGCCACTGTGTTTTTCTTTTGTTATTTCCCATGAGTATTAATGTGATTATTTTTCTTAAAATTAAAAATTACATATTACACGTTTGTGTTTGTGGAGCACTAAGGTCCCATATTTCTCAATGACATCACTGCATTTATAGACAATATAAGAAAAAACATACTTATTAATATCATACTGCTATCTTGTTTAAAAAGTATGTGATGAACTACATTATAGCAGAGTGTAAAGAACCTGGTCTGGTTTATTTATCCCACCAACTAGCTGGATCTGTTAAACTGGATCAACCATCTTTTAACCCTAAGGCAAATAAGATAAACCAGACTGTCTGGAAGAGCTGTCTGCAAAACAGTAACTCCTGATCTCTGACTGATCTTCTGTCAGATCAGTACACAAACAAACTTCTATCTTTACGCAACCGATTTAATATGACAAACACATTATTAATATGTTCTACAGTTAAACATAATCGACTCATCCTATTTCCCACCAGTCACTTAACACGTCATGATGGCATCTGTGCAACAGGTGTATTACACGTCAAATCCTGCCACAGCTCAGTTGTTACACTTTCACACAGGCTACTGTTAAATGTTTCACATATCTGATATTACTACATCATAAAGGGACAATAAATGGGTAAAAGTATATGTTATCAGTTCTCATATGACGCTCAGCAATCCAAAGAACAAGTCACACCGTACAACTAGAAGCAATTTGTTAAAATGTTCGTCTCACTAACATCATCATTTTAAGGAACGTAATATTTACTGTAGAACTATTAAACTCTTTGTTTTTCTATTTATCTGATTTTCTACAATTAGTTAAAGTAACTTGGGGAATTCAACTTATGGCTAACTAGTTTTTAAGGTTATATTGTATGTAAAACAGTACACACTACAAAACAAAAACATGTCCGGAATAATATTATAACTAATAATAATATAAAACTCAAAAAGACTTGATAAACCTAACACTATTTGTAGACATGCAACTTCAGATTTTATATAGACTGTACATAATTTAACGTTAATTAAACAAGCGTCATTTGGCCTCGTCTAGTGTTTAGTTTTGTACTGCTGATATTTTAAACATTTTGCTTATATTGGGTAAAACTTTATGAAGTCTGTACTATGACATGACGCAATCTGCTGCATCTTAACGCAACGCTAGCTAGCTGCTAACAGGCTAACCGTTATGTTGCTGGTGATGCTGTGAGACGTGAGTTATGGCGCACACAGCTCTCACATCATTCTTACCCGCGGACTTCCTCTTTAGTCATGTCGAGCTATATTCTTGGAGATTAAGGGAAAAATGTTCCACGGCTCTTTTGACAGGGAGACGTACTACATCAGCTGTTCAGAGCATGGACGGGTACAGGAAGGAAGGACCTGTTTTGACGGAGCACCGAATACCGGAAACTTTTTGTTCCGGCTAGAAACGAATGACTTAAGTGTGGTTCCGATTTTGTCAGGCCACACAGGGGGATAGGCAAAAATAAAGTAAACACATAATTAGGAAATTACTGTAACTTAAGAGCTACGAAACTGGGTTATACTATATCAATTAGCAGGTCAAGCAACAAAACGAAAATATGCTAATTTGTTGATTAAATATTCCAAACAACATGAGACAGACAATATAGCTTTCACAGAGACCAAATCATATGCGTCCAGACTGGATGTTCATTGGGTAAGAATGATAAAAATGTATTCTAATATAATACATTTTGTTGTCTTACTCATAACCATGTAAAGGAAAACACAAACAAGTGAATTAAAACAAGTTGTAGTTACATGGTCTAAAGTTTTAGTTTTGTATAGGCGCCTATATGCTGAAAAACCTTAACATGCATCAAAGTGGCAATATTACTGAGTGAATATAAGATAAAGAAAAGTATGCTTGAACTATCTAATTTAACATAGCACACCCAAGGAATCATATATGAACTACTAGGACTAACAAGTGACCACCATGTGTGGACTTTTTTACACGTCCACATGAACACTAAAAAGGACACTCTCCATGAAATTACTTTCACGTCTTTAGTCAAGTGCACTAAGTGCATCCAGGTATGAAGTGACCTTTGCAGGGACGGCCACAAACAGCAAGTGATGGTGGTTTGACTACGGTGGGGGTGTCATCAAAGCCTTTCTCAGACTGTTGACCACAGGAGCTCTTGCTGCAGGAAATAGCCTTCCTGCTGCTCACTTTCCAACCAAAACAATGTAACCATTAGTGGAGCAGGTCACTGCCCAAAAGGAACCTGTGCCATTTGTGTTCCTTTCATCCTTATGTTCAAAAATAGTCTAAACAACCTCAGTGTTTATCTGTGCTTATACTCAGAATTTTCATACAGCTCATCTGCAAAATCTAAGCAGGGTTCTGTACAACTTGGACAATGTTTACACGTTTCAGATTGGAACTACTGACAATGAATCACCAGCAGAAACAATTTCCTGTCCATTTCAACAGCTTTGGCCTTTGGCCCACAAGCCAACAAGAAACACTTTGCTACTGCAACATATGCTTCTAAACTGCTAAATTGTACCGAAGAAATTTTGAACTTTTACAAAGTTGCACCGTAATGTCGATGTTGTGCAACAGTAAATCATGAGATTATTATCATGTTACTGTAGAATGGCTCAGTGTACATACAGCAAACAATCATGCAAGGCAGAATTAGAGATGTGTTTGCTGAGCAATATATTTTCCCCTTACGAAAGTTATATTATTAAGGAAAGGTTAGTTCTTTGCACCTTGGGATGAAATCCCAGGGAGTTCATTGCTACTACACAATTTAGAGAAGAAACTCCATACAGGTTTTTATGTTTACAATGATAATAATGTCCAACAACAATTCTTCTTAATGCCAACGGTAGATAAAGTAGATAAAGAGGATTCCTCTGAGCCCAGTGAAGTGTTAATCACAGATATCTTCTTTCACCAACTGGAGCAGCGCAGCTCCTATGCTAATTATGAATCATTTGGGCAATTTCCAAATGAAAGAGCACCTCTTGTTTTATTCTGTTTCACTGTGAGAGACCAGAGCCTCCCTAAAACACCATTAACCTCGTGGCTTGATGAGGGCACTTCACACCTTTTTACATGTAAAAGAATGGAAATGCACCTCCAGTGGAGTCCTGAATAGATGCTAGCACTGCATTGCACAGCGGCCATTTGACGGCTTCATTCTCCTTGACATCTATTGTTGGCAGCTTCTTTTTGTCTCCAACTTGAACTTAAATCTCTGGTGTGTTAAGCAGATAAAAGAGTTCACACACAAACGGATGAAAGTATGTCTGAAAAATACCATTTTTATGTCTGATTCATTACCAATGATATACTGCATTAATTCACAACAAAGACTTTTTCTATTTGCATCCTCTGAATTTATTACCTGTGTCCTGCATGTAATTAATTGGAATTGTTGACCTATGGACCTGTTCTGTGAAGTGAATGAGGATCAAACTTGTTTGCAAGTTAAACCGAATGGAGGCAGTATATCTTGCAAAACTGAAAAGAAAAGCAAAGAGGTCAGGGGAGAACTTAACATGCTATTTTCTTTGTTAAGCAGCCATATGGTTGCTAATTATAACTGAAGATTTTAGCTTTTGTGTCACGGCTGCTTAAGATGTAAAAGTGCACAGATGTTCTTGCAATTATAGGCCCTGTCTGCTCAGTCCTCCTTCTGCTTTTTAGCCAGATCAGGTGGAAACATTTGTGTTTGGAGAAGCCTCCACCCCCACCCCCACCCCATGCCCCATCCCTCCACACACACACACACACACACACCTCATCCCCACCCCAAACACCTGAGGGGAAGTAGAGCTGGTTTTAGGTGAAAATGTACGCCACACAGTAATTATAAGAAGCACAGTATTTTTTATTTTTCATAAAAAAAACTACTTTAAAAAAAACAGCATGCACTTTATTTTACAAAACATCTGGTGTCAGCATCAGCAATAAATAACAGCTTACAGAAAAATCCCACAACATAAGTGCGAAAACACAAATGCTACAAACTATTTACAGATTTTCAAATGCAGCTAACATCCCTGCAGACGGAAAGGGCATTGCACGCCTCAGCTCAGATACAGCAACACAGGTTGTAAAAATGAAAACTGGGAAACTGACCTTGATTGTACAGCTAAATGAATGGAAATGAGGCACTGCCTGGGGATAGAATCTGCTTTGAGGAATATAAAACCTGTACAAATCTGAACAAAGGACCCCTCACAAAACACAACTGCAGTAAACACAGCAAACAATTGTATAAAAAAAAATCTCTTTTTTTACATTTGTACAAAATGTAGTAAGTTCTTTGAAATTAAAGCTTAGTCTTTCCTCTCCTGAGAGGATCAAGTCACAGGCTCTGAGATCGATTGTTAACTTGACAAAACACTTGAAGACTCAGACTCAGTTGACACAGATGAAATTTGCCCTCGCTTTCTTGTCATCAGAGTCGCTTTCTGACTTGATCTGCTGCTGGGTGTCAGTGCATTCCTGGCTGTTTTCTTAAACTTCACTCCCAGGAAAGCATAGAGGATGGGGTTCAGGCAGCAGTGGAAATAGGCCAGCGCCTCAGTAACTGAAATCCACTTGTCCACAGCTTGTTGTAGTTCACAAGATGAAGACAACACATTGAGCATAATAAGATTGTCCAAAAAGATGCCAATGCAATAGGGAAGCCAGCAGGAGAAAAAACACAAGATGAGGATGACCGTGGTCTTCAACGCTTTCTTCTTCAGCACCTGGCCCTTGGTGCCCTGCGACAGCTTGGCGATAATGATGCAGTAACAGATGAGGATGACCAGGCCGGGCAGTATGAAACCCACCAGGATGTGCTGGAAGCGGAAAACAACTGTCCATATGACACTAGTTTTCTCTGGGTAGAGACGCTGGCAGATTGTCCTGGACTCTGCAGTCTCAAGGCTTTCATCTTGGAGGAGGAGATTTGAAGACCCAGTGTCGTACAACCTGGCAAACACCATGTCAGGTACAGTCAGCACAGCCGCAGGCAGCCACACACCAACGTAGATCACTCTGCTTGCAAGCAGCTTCCTCGTGGCTTGACTGTTAGTGGCACGCACAACTGCCAAGTACCTGTCTAGACTGATGAAGGCCAGAATCAACACGCTGCTGTACAGGTTGACTGTGTAGATCATGTGCACGGACACACACAGGAAACCTCCAAAGTACCAGGTTTTGGCTGCATCCACGGCCCAGAAGGGAAGCGTGAGGACAAATAGGAGGTCTGCAACAGAGAGATGGAGCCGGTACTTGTCCGTCATTGTTTTGACTTTTTTCTGGTAGCCCATGACAACAACAACTAATCCATTGCCAATGATTCCCAGAATAAATATTATTCCATAAACTGTAGGTAGGAAGATCTTGTTGAAATCACTGCTCTCGGCACTACACGGCTCCTCGAAGGTTATGTTTATGTCTCCAGACCCCTCAGACATGTCAGTATTGTTGTCACCAAATTCAAATGGAAAGATAACCTGCAAAAAGAATGAAGAAAAAAGTCAGATGCTGTGAAGTTGCTGACATTTTCATTAACACATAGACCTTAGAAATAATTTGTACATTCTGATACATTTATCTAAGTTGAAATTGTCAGTGGGTTTGACTTTTCCAACCTGCTAATTTTATCAGTATTTGTTTGAGCAGTAGTGAAATAGATTAAAACACAATGAATTAAATGTAAATAAAATATTACGGATATATTTACATTAAAGTCGGAAGAAACTGCCGCGTTAGTTTGAAAGAAAAACCTCTCACCTGCTCCTCCATGTTTGGTCGTGTTGTTGACCGCTCAGGAACAATGTGCGTTTGTGCGTTTAGCCCGTGAAGTAAAACACTTTGTTGCGTGTCACACAACTCACCTCAATAAGTATCTCGCCGGTGCTCCTGACTCCGCCCCCCCAGGGGAGGGGGGAGGAGCCGCGCTATGTCCTGGCTTCCAAAAACGGTTTAGCTATAAAACCAAGTCGTTAGGGCGTCAGTTTGTGAAACTCACACACACACACACAGAAAGAAACGTGTGATGCTGACCTAATCGTCCGGAGAAACACTTCTGATGGAAAAATCGCGTGATTATTATCTTATTATTTTAAAGCAGTGAGAAGTTTCAAAATGACTCTAGTAACTCATACTAAAGTTACTACTGTGTGACTGCAGTAACATGAGCATCATCAGAGCTGTATTAAAGGACCTTAACACTGAATTTTCACTGTTAACAAATAAAGTTTCATATTAGTTCTACAATATTATTACTAAGTCATTACTCTGAAGGCCCCTTCAGAAATACAGGTTGACAAAGATGCTGTGAAGTTTTGTAATATATATAGTAATAAACTATACTGAGTCCACATATATGGAATTTAAGAGCAGTTTTAGGATTTATGGATCAATTGACGTATCATCAGCTCACTTTTTGCACTTCCCACCTCATTCTACACGAGGCACAGACTAACTCTTAGATCCCGGATCCTCTCCAAGCCTCATATTTCTCTCTACAAATCACTTTATAAATGTGTCTGATGACAGTTTTCATTAACCGAGGTCCAAATCTGTCCGCACCTTTATACACTACTTGTCACATCTCAAGTGCTCTTATGTCTGCACTCCCAAGTGCCAAATGACCCCCAGTGGATTTGCAAAGAACCACAAGTCTTGTAATGAGGGTTTTCTATCACGCTGCTTTTGAGCCTCAGCGTGTTGAACATTCATTCTCTCACAGCTTTGCGAACCCTCTCTCTCATTACAGTTAAGGTAGCGATGACAGGGCCAGCCCACAAAAAACTCCCAGACCTCCTTCGAGACGGTTTTATGAAATCGAATATCCTCCATGTGACATGCAAATACTGCTTGATGTCTTTGATATCTGAGAACAGTGATAGATTCAGTGAGTTGATCTGCATCATTGATTCTACTGATGTCATGGTGTCCCAAAGAGAGACACCATGACAACATAGTTCATTTAAAGAGGCAGGGTGTTCTCACACTTTCACAGAACAAAAACTGTCCCTTTTTCGTCACTAAATTATGTTTACATGTATCTGTTTTGGCTGTAGCAGTCGTCATGTGAGAAAGACAGAAAGATTCTTCTTTGTTTTTTTGTCCAATAAATGAAATACAACTCTCGTCTTGTATAAATCCTCACTGTAGAGGTAAGAGGAGTAACTAAACCACTCTGTTATAAGTACAGTAAAATTCTGGTCGTCATATTACTCTGAAATCCCCCAAAACTCCACAGTTCACTGCTCCATTTCAAAATATCAACAGAAAGTATGAGAATATGGTGCCTTTTAAAATGAGGAAGTTCAGACGATTATTGCAGTCATGACTGAATCATAAAAAAAATCCTATTCTAATCCAATATGAAAACCACTATTGTTTGTACTGCATTATTTGCTGAGTAGTACTAAAGATTACTGACTGGTTAGCATGAAATATCAAATACAGTACCACCTGCTGAACTGGGCAAAAACAGACTGCTCTTCTTCATCATGTATGCTTTTGCGTTTTCTTTTCCAAACACCTGGCGTGTGGTGGGACTCCCTGATGTGAGGGGAACTATGCATTTTTCATTTCCCATGTCTTTGGAATAAGAATAGTAAGTGTGTGAGGTATCCGTGGAAAACAAAGGAACACACACACACACAGATTGACAAACAATCTTCTGAAAATGCAGGGCCGACAAAACCAAATCAGAAGCTCTGTGATCATTGTTTTTAAAGCCAAGAGATTAATGAATTAATAATTTAATAAAGACTATTCACAAACATATTAATTACATGGCTTTGTATTTAAAATGAATGTGAAAACCCTGTGTTTGGGCTTATCAGAGTGGTTGTAGACTAATCCTGCATGTTTGGCGTCCTCAGACCTGCCAGCTTTTGGACTCCTGAGGAGAGAAACAGGGGAAATATGCAGCTCAGAGAAAGGCCACTGTATTGGTATGATGCTCTTATCAATGCCATTCAGACACAAACAGTTGCTCTGTAATCTGTCTGCAAGCAAAATGCCTGTATTTCATCTGTGTGCTGAATAACACACAATATTTCATTTTTAACATTCCCCAAATCACTTTGACTACAGAGGGGAATTCCAGTGACTCACTTTTTGAAGTTGCTTGTTGAAAAATTTCAAAAGTATTTTTTCTGAAGCCTTCATATTTTTTTTTTTTAAAACTACAAATTCCACTGATTTTTCCTATGGCTGTTTATAAATTCACTGTTATGTATTTTGGAAGTGATCCAGTTACATGGCACTGGATCACTTCACAGTGCTTGCAACAAAATTTATTAGCAGTTCAACTAGTTTTATAAAATTATTCAGGCCATTCATGCTTATTCTGTTTCAAATATGGTGTATACAAAATCCAACACAAAAATAACACATTAGTTCAGTGCAACATTTGTGACCTGTCCTGTAGCTTTGAGAGGTAACATTTGGTGTAATGACAGCTACACAATCAGTCCACTTTTACGGTGTATCTTTCATCTTCTGGATGCGGACTCACTGTGTACATAGAGTTCATCATTTTGTAGGATCCCAACAAAATAGATTCAGTCCTCATAATAAATAAGACCTTTGTTTTTTGCTGTAGCAGGATATCTGCGGTCTCCACCGTCAGCGTGAGGATTCAGATTGTTATCGGCCCGGAATACAAAAGACCTGTGAGCTACTTAGAATACAAATCACAAGAAGTGTGAACAACAGCGAAGGGGGCTCTTCAGTGAAGAATGGCTATTGAAATGAGGCAGAAGAATGCTACTGAGATAAAGAGAAGAATGAGCAGTGCTGCTCAGTCAACACCAGATCTCCAGTTGCAACTCATCCCAGCCCCCTTCAGCAAGTTGGCAGGGGATAATTTTTCATAATGATACATCTGCTCAAATATCATCTTCACCTTTTCTTTTTTTTTTTTTAATTATCACATGGAAAATAACATCCAGCCTTTGTTGTTGAAGCCGACTTTGGGTGTCGCCCATAAATACACAAAAGGTTTTGAGTAACTCAAATACCTTTAATCTCTTGTCTGGGCATTGAAAAGCGGTTTGCGTGAATTTCAACTTAATGCATGCACAAAAGAACTGTGGGTGCTTGTCAGTGCTTTGTAGACCCACATATATTTGTTGGTGTTTAACAGTGAGGTTATGTGTTGCTATATTTGCAGTGCTCCCTTTCACTGGCACTTTGATGTAGTGCACCAAAAGCATCCTCTGCTTATTAGAGTACTGTTTGTTCCATCATGTATAGCGACTCTCACGCCATTATTCACACTGTCAGTGAAGTAATATAAAGAATCTGTAGTGATATTACATCTGGTTTGTGTCATACATTGTGTATTTTGGCCCTTTTTGACCTCTGTAATATTCCTGGTTGGTGAAGTGTGAATTCTGCAGTTTTTATATGACTCAGGATGATCTGAATGCCCCTGCATGTTTGTACACAGAGTTATGCGGATAGTTATTCACTTTGGAATGCATAACTTCTTTATCTATCTATCTATCACTCACAGCTCATAGCATGATCAGGGTGTTTTTGTTTTAAAGTGCCGTTGAGAGGAGAAGGGTACTTGTGTGTGTGTGTGTATGTGTGTGTGTGTGGGGGGGGTCGATGGTCCTTAGCCAAGATGAGAGATTTATCCACCACGCTCTCGGGGCCATTGTTTGGGTTTTGTCTTGTGTCAAGATAAGATGACTCCAGCCTCTGTGAGTAAAACGTGACCCAAGAATCTTACTGTATCTACTGTATGTAATGTAGATGATCTATAGGAGCGATTTGAGTGACACGTACAAGCAGTCGGCACCAGCGGGAATTCACAATGCTGGCACTGATAAATATTGATGATTATATTTCCACAAGAGAAATATTTGTAAAAGCATCCGGTTTGCTTGCTTACTTAAATGTTTGTGTTCGAAACAAAAAAGCCACCATATGAACAATAGACTCCCTTTAAAGACAAAGGTTGCTCCTTATCTTTAGACGGCACCCTCTTAAACTTCCTACTTTGCTGCAGGGCTGCATGTGTCACTGACTCTTATGAAAATGATTTCTTTGACCTCAGTCAAGGTCATAATATCCCAGTGATTTCAGAAAGAAATGCAACTGGTGCAGAAACCTAGTTTTAGTGTAAATGACATGAGTTATTATTGTTAATAAGCCATGTATTAGTTGATTGATGTGACAATAGTCCAACTATTCAGTGATATTCTGCATAATTAGTTGGATTTAGAATAGTGTTAACAAGGTGGATGGATCCATTATTTTACTTCCCTGGAGGGAATTTGAGTTTTAACTTCTCACTAACAACCAAACTCCAGTTTGAAACTTAGCACCCAATTATAAAAGGGTGCTGAGTATTCCGCATAGTGGATATTAGTCGGGGTATAAAAAATCTGTTTCTGAGGATCCGTGTCAGATTGAAATACACTCACCATTCTGAGTTACTGTTGTGCTGAAGTTATTTTGGGGTTAGAGCACAAGAGTCTTGCCTTCAACATGAGGCCAAAGTGATTTATTTTCATTCTTACTGGAATACTAACAACAGTCACTAGTCTGACAACGTTGGTGGGCAAGAACTGGAAGCAGGAGATTTTTTTTTTTTGGCTCAGGAACATTTTTACGCTGATTACCCTGCATCCTGCAGCTATCCTGTCCTGACATGGGGTCCCTGCAGAATTAGACAACAGGGCATGAACCAATAAAAAGTAAAACGGGTGACACTGCCCTCGAGCACAGGGGAGAAATATACATCTGCATGTGGCGCAGATCCAAAACAAGTCACATGGCTGCTTGAGAAATGGAGCTAGTTGTTGCATAGGAAGGGTGTTTTCTATGAGTCCATGATAAATGCAACCTGGTTTCCCTTTCCTTTTTCACCAACGTCTCCACTGTGGTTTTTGCCTTGCAACAATATGAAAACACTCTCCATTGTCTAATGAAGGTTTATCCAACATTATAAAAACAAAGTCACCAGCTTGGATGACTTGGAAGGAGTGATGTACGAAACAATGCAGACGTTCAGTTAACAGTTTGTCCCTTTCAGGTTCCCTTAAAGAAACAAAGTGACAAAACTGTCACTGCTTCGGCACATCACAGACCCGCTATTGTAGATTCATCTTCTGAATGAGTGCCTCCTGTTACTATTTTCTCCAGACACCGGGAGACCCTTCTGCTGCATTTGTATACGACAGCAGATCACAGCGAGTGTTCTTTCAGGCTCTCTGCAGGTGGAGGTCCTCCATCTGGCCTGTGTGGATGGTGGAGGAGACTCAAATGCCAACAGAAGCCCAGCTCAGCCCTGATCACCTCAGATAACGGAGACAATAGTCCAGATGACAGCAGATAAGCTTTCCAGAGTCGAGTGACCAGAAGAGGGGAAGAGGAAAGAAATCTGCTGCTGAGCCAGACTGCCTCATTACGTCCAACATCAAGAGTCATGAAAGAGAATGCTATTAAGTTACATGTCAGCAGACGGTTTTTCTTATTCACACACACAACCCAGCACTAGAGCTTTACTCTAGGTTGTGGTTTTCTTCATCGTGACTGGCTGCATTTTAATCTGCAAATGATCCATCTAGTTGTGAAACGTGTCTCAGCACACTTTGGTCACATTAAACGCTCATATTATTCTGTTACTTAACATATTTTTTTCTGAAGAGCACCAGACTAAATGCAGCAACACTTTATTACCTCTCATTGTCAGGTTGTTGAAGTAAACCTAACATTTTGACCTTTCCAGAGAGGCTCTCTGCGTAAAACTCCATCGCCTTTGGCAAACTGCTTTTAGTGCTGATTTATAACACCACTCAGCACAAGAAGACAGGCTTCATTTATTATTTAAAAACCGCGATGGAAGCCTGACGAGCTGGATTTGTGTATTTGAGCATCCTTGTTGACAGGATGGAGCTTCCTGTGATGAGTGACATAAGGCTCTGGTCTGGACTGAAGGGGACAAGTGTCCAGCACCAGGCCAGAACAAAGCACGCATGGGGGAACATCTATCAGCTGTGGCCAGAGGGATACTTTACCGCCCCTGTGGTGCCTCCTTGTCTGAAAGATGACACTGTCTACAGTGGCTGCCTGAAGCTAGTAGAAAACAAACAGTTGTTTTATTTTCCTCTTCCTACAATCTACATGAAAGGGCAGTAGGTAGTAAAAAACATCACTGTCTTTTAACACACACACACACACACACACACACAAAAAAATGTTTTTCTGCACTCAGTCTTAGGTTATGACTCACAACTATGAATAATAGTCTACTCATCAAGCTGGAGCCTTTTGTGAAGCAATATAAATAATGTGCCAACTTTGTATTTTACCTGGAGTAAAGGCATGTACACTCACACATTGTTTTGACCTTTTTTTTTTTCCTCTGGTGATGTCATAGCCTTTCAGGCAATAGGGAGAGTATGAAAAAAACGTTCTCAGTCTGAAATGTGTATTATCTCAAACACAAGAGCATCAGAATGTCATAGAAAGGAGTTTTGCATTTTTCTCCATGTTTGTATGAAGGCAGACAGGGAGTGCCTCTTGTGAACTGGAAAAAATACCAGGAATTACAGTTAAACTTACCAACCCTCCGTGCCTCCTCAGCTGAAAAAAGTTTCCTCTTGGAGTCAACGCTTTGGATGGATCCTGAAGGCGCTCGCTTGGGACCCAAGGCCCTTTGTACTCGGCTGCCTTTGGGTTTATTTTCTCAACACAATTGAATTCTTTTCTTTTCTAAAGACTGCAAGGACTGTAGATCCCTCCACTGATACTGAGTGTTGCCTTTCCTACCCCCCACCGCCCCAAATCTGTGAGGATTATTGTGTTTTTGTGTAAACAATGATGTAGAGTAAATAATACATCTGGATTTGCTGTGCCAAGACCAGCATCCGGTCTTCTGACTTTTTGATTATTTAACAGGCCCGTGCTTTGGAGTTGTTTATTACAGGAAATAGGATGGGTGCTGGTCACGCTGTCAGCTATTCCCAAAGGAATGATATTGATCAGGATATGACAACTGCTGCATGTTTCAGTTTTTATTTTTAGTCCTACTCCTGCAAGAAAATTCTATTCAGTGTATTCTAATGATACATTTTTGGAAATAATAGTGTGATCTCCCCTCGACTTGAGGAGGGCAGTTTGAGCAAAACGCGCTCCACTCTGAACAACAATGCATCAGGAAACATCCATTAATGAGTCGGTAGCATCACTTATCAACTCTGTGAGTCTCGAGATGTGATAAAGTGTTGCTAATGTGGGGACAGACAAAGGTCTTTTAGGCCTCAGGTGGGAACAAGCTCCTATGAAGTCATAGTGTTAAGACTGATTATTATCTGTCAAGCAGCGAGACACTTGGATATTTGCTCTGATGGCCGGAGAGGACAACCACGAGGCAGCTGGAAGAATGTGTTATTATCAGCAGTGTCGACAAAGCTTCTAGGTTATCATCAATAACACCTGTATGACAGTAAGAGCACTGTGTGCGTTTCTGTTTCACTGTTTACTTTTGTCTTGTACACAGATAAACCCGTGTGTGTAATTTGAAGTGCTTAATACACCAACTGGTAACCTCCACCCTACTTACCCTTGAAACCTTTACTGCTTCTTATTTTTTCTCATCACCAAAAGCTCTTTGGCTGCATTGTTTTTTCTAATCCGGCCCCAGAAATCACCTGTCAGTCAAATAGTGTGAATAATACCAAGATGCTTCTTTTGTCATATTTATTTCCAAGAAGTTTTCGTTTCTGTTCTTTTCTGTTTGTTTCATACCCACTGCAGGTGAAAAGCACATCGCTTCCTGTGGAGTACAGGGGGGTTTTCTGAAGTATTTCAGAAATTAAATGTACTTGTTGTAGGATGAATCATTGTTGTGTGTGAAGAGTAACAACTAACAGTTTCACTTAAAGAAACAAATGTAATATAGTCACCGCATCAGCAAGTTATGACACATTAAAAACAATAGGTAAACATCTCTGAAACTTGGTCTTGTTACATTATGTCCCTACATGAAGACAGTGGAATGTAACAGCACATTTACTCTAACTACTGTCGTTAATGGAGTCCTATTATGCTTTTTCATATACTATATATATTTCATGGTTGGCGTCTATATGAAACAACAACAACAACGTTCTAACAACAACAGCTGAACTTTACAACTGTAGAAATCACGCAAAAACCAAATATTATGTCTGTTTCGTCGACTCTTTCGCAAGACTTTCTGCAGGCTTTTCAGAGGCTCATAAAATGTTCCCAACAGTTCTACACGTACAAATACCATCAGTCCATAGAAAAAAACAAACATCATAGTCCCGCCCACCTACTCAGGTTAGCTGGAGTTTTTTTCACTGCTCTGCTCAGCCCACCTGCAGGTTTCCACGAGGCTGGTCTAACAGGAGTATGTCTAATTCACTGTATACTTCTGTTTCACTTGCTCAACTCAACTAGTTTTACTATATTATCATTTATTTGGTACTTTAGCCATTTACCAGCTTTACTTACATTCATTTACTTGTCAGATTCTCGTCTCATACTGAGAACATCCTGGTTCTTCAGTATCACCAGATGTTTTTATTATCCTGCTAGTCATGTTTGTCTGCTTACTTTCTCTAATTGGTGTCTGTCAGTATTCTGCCACATGACTATGAATGTCACTTCCCCACAAGGTTTACATGAACTTGTGAGGAAGGTTTCACTTATTCAAAACTGTTCTCACTTATCATTGTGATATGTGATGTTCTCAAAATGACGTCTTTTATGAAACTTCTATAAATATATATCTCAGCTGTTACATAAAACTGACTTGGGCCATTTTATGTACTGTATATACTTTCACTTTTGATACTTTCATACATTATGCTAATAATACCACTGTATTATTCTTCCAACACTGCATTCAGCATGTTACCAGCCAATTTGTCAGTAATGCTTTTATGTGAAAAGATAGCAAAGCAAGAAGAAAGGCAACAGTGGCGCGTACAGTTTTTTTTTTAAACTGCTCACTGCTGTTTGGGAGACAGATTTGGATTTTACTCTGAAGTTGTGATTCATCACTTTGTGTAGGTGGAGACGATTTCTGATAAATAACCCAGCCAGCACCAGAATTTTATTATAGGTAAACAGGAGACTCTCAGGTTGGAGCAGAGGCACTTTTCCCCTCATTTCTCATATGAGTCACATCTGAAAAAATGGAAAACTGTTTTTTATTGATATGTCTATTTGTGTGACCAAGAAGCAACAGCTCAGAGATAGTGTAGTGAAATAGTTGGCAGCTGGGGCTCTCTTTGTGCTTCTACTCTGTGAATCAACAATTCATTTCCAGCCGATTTGTACAAAAGGTGATTGTTAGCAGCATGCCCAGCCTGTCCACTTACAGTTTCCTGAGTGAACCCTCCAGACAGTCGTTGGTCAATCATGGTTCACCTCTCTGGCAGAGGGCACGAACGGCGGCTTTCACACTGCCTTCAAATCAAATCAATGTCTGATCCATCATGTGCCTCTTGCCTTTAGGGCGGCTTTAAATCTGTAAGAACATCCCTCGGTGGTATCCACTCACTGCTTATGTCTTGGAGTGATGTGTGCGTTTGTGTGAGAGTGTGCATACACAGAGTAATAGAATTAAAGAGGGCCCCTGTCCCCCACGGGAGCTTTCCATCTGGTTTCATATGTTATCTGACAAAATTAGGACACTTTGATGTATATGTGTATATTACCAGATGTTAGGACAGAATGTCCTGAAAAGAAGTGTTTTAAATATCCTGTGCATCTCAGGTCTACAGAGAAATAAATGTCCAGAGTTTTGTCGCTTGTGGTTCTTCATTGCTGAACATCAGAAATGATGATGTAAGTTTGTTGAAAACTTCTCATGTCATGAGACTCTGGGTCTTTCGCTCTTGTTTGCAGCTTCATTTTTTTTTGAGTAGACTTGGCACATCAGTCACACTCGATATTTGTTCAAATAAACACTACTTCCTGTTCCATGTCATTAGTAGAGAAAGTCATGAGATGACATGTGATATCAGTCACACATTTTCTAAGATCAGTAAGATTCTGTTGTTAGCCATAACTCACACATATCTATTCTCTTATATAAAAGTAAATTATGTACATATAAAAAAGTTGGCATCAAATTATGAATCATGGAAATGTCAGAATCAGTTGGGAAGAACACCTGCTTAATAAAGTTCATTGTTGCTGAAATCTTAGGACAGCAAAATCTTTCTGTTCCTTATCATAAAGAGGGTTTTTTTGTGTCCTCGGCTAAAGCAGATCAAAAGGGAGACTGTGAAACTCCTCTCACTGACATTTCTGTATTTGATCAGCTCTTATCTTGACAACTCACTAAGTTAGGAAACATTAAACTAGAAAAGACTCTTATGCTTCCTTTGTGTGCGCACGTATCTGTTTAAGCCCTTTAAACAGATACGTATGCACACAAAAGTGTGACATTATGGGAAAACGTGCACATTCGCTTTCTTTCTAAGAGCTCGATAAGAAAATTGACATCAGTCTTGTGTTTATATGTTAAGGCAGAGACACACCAAGCCAACATTAAAGAACTAGAGGCGAAGAAGACCGACTGTTGCGTTGCCCTTGTCCGAACCAACAAGTGGCACTTTAACACACAGCAATGGTCAGCTAGCACGTCCGTTCTGTGCCTGCGTGAGAGGAAATAACTCTTCACACCAGCAGGTGGTGGTTTTCTGTATTCATGAGTCAAAAAGGGAAAAAGGAAGACCTTGGACTAGGGATGTACAAACCGTAAACAAAGCAGCACTTGGCAGCTTTTGCTTATTCGCCATAGACATTTTTCAGCTCCCTCTGATCAAAAACGGATCTGCTGAGAAGTTGCACTGGAATTGTAGGTCCTTGGTATTTTTGCTTGGCTTTGTCGCTTCCCTGCTTCTCCACTTGTGGACTACTTCGCCAAGCTGATGAGTGCTCAGAGTGGTCTCTCTCACTGACTTTAAATAAGAAACTACTGCTGGCCAATTGATGGCTTAGCTTGGAATAAAGATTGAAAAATAGTTACAACACAAACAAGAATGAAACAAATCTGATATATATTAATCAACCACCAACCTGTTTCTCTGATTTCAGTGAAGCGAAGCTGATTTTGCCTTCCAGTCACATTGTTAGAGCAACAGTTTGACATTTTGGGGGAAAAAAATTGTTAATTGGTATTAAACACTCTCAGTGTGTGAAATGGAAAGCTGATTAAACTGGAAACAAGAGAAAAAAAACTTTCCTGGCTCTGTGAAAGGTAACAAAACTCTACCAACAGCTCAACTACTTTAAGGAACCCATTATGTTATTCATTTATTTATTCTTGTTATTACCAAACAGAACAGAAGACACATAGTTACTGTATGTCGGAGATAGCAGAAAACATGTTAACACGGACGTTTAATCACACTTCATGTAAGCAGTTCACCTTAAACAGGATCTTACATACATGTAATCACAGGCACTGATGGCATAATCGCCAAGGTAAACATAAAGCAGACTTTCTCTTGCACCTGTAACCTGATCTCACTTGCCTTTTGTTGTTCAGACTTATTATTAGTCTTACTCATCTAACATTGTCTGGAGCCTTTGACAAGTCTCCTGTAATAGTGAGTCATGCAGTACTCACTACATTCTACCCTTTTCCCTTCCTGGCATCAGAGGCAGCACTTTTCGTTTTTGGCCACCCATGATTTATTGGACTCACCGTGTTTGAATACCCGGTGGCTGGCTGCCCTCACAATAGGTTGAGGACGATTGTTTCTTCCATCATCAAGTTTCAAAATCATCTGCAGGGCTTTAAAATGTTTCCGACATTTATAATGATAGCACAGCAGGTTTGTAACATGGAGGCAGTGAGCTGTCATGAATCATGCTTTTAGAAATAATCCATACATATGTATATAAGACAAGTGCTTCAATCCATCTCCACCTCTCTCTTTTGTGTTTTTAATAATGTGATCCAATTTTGTCTTACGTATTTTCATTTAGAAATCCCCCCCAAAAGACATCTCTAAACTAAGCCAAACTTGTGCACAGCTAGAGAATTATCGAATCAATATTTTATCAGTTATCGCTGTTTTCTGATGGTACAACACCTTCTTTTCAGATAATCTCTTTCACTTCAGGCCTGATAATGTCTGGACAAAATCATTTACAATTATACACATGTGCAGCCAGCGGCTTGTCTGGATCAAATCAGAATCACATTTTGTTGATACTATGTATGATTTTTGGCACAAGTAAGCCAGTTATCCACAGCCTTGATAATTAAACGACAGCTGCAGACATATGACTTATCTCTTTTCTGTCTTTATTTGAACACTCAGTGAATCCTTTTAATTCCTGAAGTGAAAGTGAACACTTTAACTCGCACGCAGTGACTGTTTAGCATGAAGACTGGGTGGCAGAAAGGAAGGGCTGCAGGGAGACAGAAAGATCAAATAAACAGCATTAGGACAGCGAGAACCAAAAACAAGTTTGCTTACGTAGGCCGGGTAGTGTAACAGGCTGAACTTTTAGTGAACCTGTTTGTCTTGCTGTTGTTGTCTGCCTACTTCATCACACGTGTGCACCAAAAACCACTCCACTCTGCCCTCACTTCCCCTCTCTCATGATTGACAGTGCTCTTAATAGATACCACAGATGTCCACAGTGCGATCAATAACCTCCCACACCTCCACCCCCCCATCCACTCCAACACGAACCACGAGACACTACAGAAGCCATCATCCACCAAAGTCGCACTTCCCTCATCTCAGATTGCGTGAGAGGTTTGGAAAGATGAACTATTGACTGCTGCTGCAGAGAGGCTTGTTTGTGTCTGCTCATGCTGCCAGGCAGGCGGCAGACTGTGTCAAAACACCAGCGCTTTCTTGTCGACAGGCCTACGAAGGGTTTTGTCATGAATTCTTATGCAATAAACGGTTTGCGTGTCTTAGACCTGCAAAGAGTTGACTTTTGGAGATGTGTTGCTTAAAAAAAAGCCACAGGTGATTAAGTCATCAGCGCTAAAGCAATCGAGCCAGTGGTTTGGAAACATACAGAGCAACGTGCTTAGTTGAACCCTGTTTTGCTGTCACAGCTGCAACGTGGCTGCAGAGGCTGCAGGTTGGTTTACAACAAGAGGCAGGGAATGAATATTTAACAGCAGAAAACTCTTGCTCATTAGTCGACTCCTCTGATCTGCTCATTGTGTTGCCGCTACTGAGGGCAGATGGCCGACCCTCCCTACTAAATGGGGGATGGTGTGTGTCAGTGGGGTGTTGCTGGACCACACCGCTATCAGTCAGTATTTATGTTTCTTTTTGTGTCTGTATGGATTAGTGTTCACTTCAGTCTGTTTGTATGTACAATATGTCTCAATTCCTTGTCACTAGGTGTGTGTGTGTGTGTGTGTGTGTGTGTGTGTGTGTGTGTGTGTGTGTGTGTGTGTGTGTGTGTGTGTGTGTGTGCGTCTGTAGGTGTGGTCCGTGCAGATCAGCGTCAAAATAAATGTTAACAAGTTATTTGCTCAATCATTGCGACCTACAATGTTATTTTCTTGTTTAAACAGGTGAAACAGACACCTACAGTTTCACAACAAATCAACACCTTCAATATATATATAAAAGTGCCTGTCGTTTTTAGTCTTTAAAGACTAAGGCAGATGTGTCTCAGATGAGGGAAGATGTGGAATTATGTCACTGCACTTATGGAATTTTTCTTGTTTTGAGAAAAATAGATCTTAAAATGCTGAACATGAAAAAAAATTACAGTTTAATAGTGCTCAGTGTAGGCGTCAGGCACAAGCAGCAGAGACGTTAACGGCAGTGTTTCTCATCCTGAATGTGAATACTCGGCGAGTGCTGAGCCTACTGTGCTTTGTTGCTGTTGACAGTACAGTTGACAGCACATCTGGCATCATGGCGGGGCCACAGTGTTTGTCTCCCCCACTGGGATATGCTCTCTGCACCATTAGCTGCTCACTAGGCAGGAAAACACCAGCTACAGCGCTGTCCTACTGCCAGTCATTCATGATGCATCACTTAACACACTCAGCCCACGTCCACACCGATGTGGATGAAAGAGCTACATCCACATCCGTGTATCCACAGTTAGCATTTTGTTCATAAAAAGTTGGCCACCATCATTAAAATGACAGAACTGTCACCTGAAGCAGCGGCCCTCTACACCGTGCAGCACCCTCTCTCCTCCGTGTGTGGTTCTTGTTTAATTTTAGTTTTATCAGAACAAACTACACGATCAGAACAAATCACATGAAACAATTATAACACACACACACACACACACACAGACACACGGTGATACAGTAATTGTCAGGATGAACCAAACAGTCAAAACTGTTAAAAGAAACACACACCTCTATCGCAAATGAGATGTGAGAAAGGCTCATATTATTCAGCTGTAGCACAGAGCATTTCTAAAAAAGGTTGCTTTTAGATGTTGGAAACTGCTTGCATTCTCCAACACCCACTTTGGGAGACCTGCAACACAACAAAATGCACATCACACATCACACGTGTTTTTTTAAACTATAAAAGGATCATCTCCCCATTGTTCAGTTTCCCTGTTTTTGTGTTGCACAAAGAACCCGCAGCACGCTCAGTGGTGCTACTTCAGAAACAAAGAAGAGTTTTCCCTCAACAAAATGGCACGACAACCTATTTTGTTCATCTTAAAGCACAGGTTAAGGGGTCACAAACTAAAGAAAGAAAATCTATTGTTTTGCTCTAAGCTTCATCTGGTTACTTCGTTATTTAGTTTAATATAAAGACCACATACAGTGATATAAGTTTGAAGATATGTTGCCTTTTATTCTTTTTCCCTATAAAAATATAATTTGGAGCTAAATAATTTCCACATTCTGAGGCCGTTTTGGGACATTTGTGATAACTGATCACACATGAACCTAATCCAGAATTAGGCTGCTGTGTTTCTTTGACAATTTGTTAAGAACCCTCCAAACAAACAAACAAAACCAAATCCACAGTGAAAGAGTGAAAGCAGAGCCGTGTGACCTCTTCCTTGACACAGTGTTTGTTCAGGGAATTTCAGGTCATTAAAGCACAGGGCTCTGTGAGTCCTGATAGTAAGTAGCTAAAGTGGCCAGCAAGTAGTGGATAAAAGGGGGAGACATTTGTACAATGGCTTTGTTTGGTCCTGAGTCGTTTACACAATCAGCGCAACAAAGAACTTCCAAATCGTTAGTTGGCTTAGAGTCTATTGGATGATTAGGATTTGGCACACAGACCTACTGAGTGCAGTTATTCCTCTGTTATTCTGAAGCGATGCATAACACACTGCGCCAGTCACACTGAGCGCAAAGCAATTTGGAAAGGCGAAATGAATAACACTCAGTGGCTGCAACACTATTTAAATTATTTAAGGCGTCTTGAGGTTAATATCCCACTTTATTACTGAAATAGCAGGAAAAAGGGCAATCATATCAATGTGAAACATCATGAAATATGTTTGCATGGTTGCAACTGCCGTGTTTTACTCTCAGAGCGCACCAATTTTATGCTATAAAACCCAACATTGTTCTGTCACTGTACCCGCTAAAGCAGCTTAATTTACTGCCTAGTAAAATTTGTTATATGCCGTCTCCAAGCTTCCTGGTTTCAACATGTGACATTAGCAACATGAGTAAGTGCTGGTGTGACCCCTGTCAGACCCTTATATCTCTTATTGGTTAACTAAGACAGATCAGGGTCAGAAATGCTTTCTTGGGCTGCTGGTGATAAAATTATAGCTCTTTAAAGGTTGCTCTCTCTCTTTCCCCTTCATAAGATCATAGGAACATACACACACACCTCCAACAACAAATGTCTTTGCCAACTGGAGAAAACTGAAGTGTTTTTGTCTGCTTATCCATTTGTGTATTTCTCTCTTTCTATAAATAGAGCACAAACCGCCCTGAAGACGTAACGCTGGCAGACCGCTTTGGGTGGTATTTTATTACTAAACACCATGTTGTAAAAGGGAATCCTGTCTGAGCAGTTAGTGACCCCCTCGCACTGTCTTTTCACTGTTGCAGTGGAGGCTGATTACAAACAGAAAGCCCATGGAGCTTGTATATATTTCCCACATCATACATCAGTAAATAAAATTCAGTTATGACCATAAAATCTAAATCCAGCAGATGGTGCTCATCACTTCCCCATCTGATTCATTCTCAGTTTTCATATAATCTTTTATTAATTTTAGGGCAAACATCAATCTCACCTTGCAATTCGGCTCCACGCCTTAATGTGAGCTCACACTTGGAGCAGAGCGACCGTGATTGTCAGCATTCTCGTATCTGGGTCTACATGTCTGCTTTAATGACTTATTGATGGATGACTGCCTTTCATCTGAGTGGGGCTTTCTTGCCCAGTGGAGTGTCCAGCCGTTCCCATGTCTAAGGTTTCGCTCTGGACTTTCTCCTTTTTGATCATCCCTCAGCCTTTTTCAATCTATTTCAAGTTGAGTAGGCCCACATACCACCTCCCTGCCGCAGTACCTCTTTGAATTCTCCGGGAGGATAAATGTGTTGAAAAGAAAGGGACTAGAGGAGGGCTGACAAGCTTGTGTTACCAGAGAGAGATTTACATGAGGCCATAAAAGCCAGAGTGAAAGGAGAGGAGGTATAGCCCATATTAAAAGGTCAGTTTGTGGGGACAGAGAGGTAAACTGACCCAGCCAGGATGAAGGCTGGACAACCACCTGCACACACTCCCATTCACACCCTGCCCTCCGGTTGATGACTTTTTGGCTTAGGACAAAACACCCCCACCCAACTATCTCCCCTCTCTCTCACTCTGAGCTGTCTACTGCTTCTTTTAGAAGAATATCCATAGCATCCATGTTATTTTATCATCGTCCCCGGCACATAAATCACTAAGAGCAATGGTACCAGCTCCACCAGTACAGCTCAGCTTGTGCCTTGGAGCCACGTCAAGGCTTAGCAGTCCACTGACACCAGTATCCCCATGTGGGGCAGTGTAGATGGATCCCAGGGTGCCATGCTGCCAGAAGAAACAAAAGAAACCTTGTAATATTGTGAGTGAGAGCCCACAGGCTGACTTGTGATAAAAAAAAAAGTCGTTCCACTCTGAGATGTTTATGAGCGGCCTTGGGAGGGAAATCCATCATTGCAGAGAGAGCAATTTATGTCCAACATGAGATACTGAGACTGACATCTCCCATCCTACAAAGAGACTTTCTTGGCTTTAGTGCACTGAATTTGTCAGCCACAGCACGGGCAATTGTTTACCCGGTGCAGAAAACTGCAGTTGGTTGTTTTGCTCCTGAACATATGATTTGAAGTTGCTTAGTTAAATGATTTGAATATCAGCCATTGAATAACGACTGTGTGTGACATAGTCTGGTGAGAAAGCCACTTCCTCAAATGGGTAGAACATAGTGTACCCTGCATAATGCTGTTTTTGTTTCTATTTCTGTCTTATTATGCAACCTGAGATGTTTTCATGTATGACAAACGTTCAAAAAGATATATCCTATATCTATATCCTATACTTTTACATAATTCTAAATACATGACAACTTCTGAGACTATTTTAAATGTGAATAGGGAATTTAAAGAGACGGTGCCAGTAGTAGCTCCAGCACAAAGATTCTAAACAATTTGCAAACCAATGCAGCTCCAATTATGATTTGGTCAATGTAATAGAATAAACAACACCACAGAACAAATAAATCTGATAATAAACTACACTGGGTCAGTAGTTATTGGCTTTTTGATTTAAACTAGCTTTTGAGTTGGAATCTGGAGTCACTTCTTGGAAAAGTAACTTATTATTGTTGGGTGTTTTGCTCTTCTAGAACAAGAAATACACAGCAGTAAGATCAAGTGCTAATCAAACATGACTCTTCAGGAGGCAGCACAGTTGGGTGCAAGGGCCATCTAGTGGGAACACTTGCGTCATTACAGATGAATTCTCCATTAGTTTACAGATTCACATCTACTTTTAACTTTAGAAACGTGTCATATCACATTAGCTTCTCTGTGAATCACTGATCACTAAGATATAATAGATTTAATATTTCACACTAAGAATATAGCCTAATGTTTATGTTACCCACTGAGTGCAATAATTTCCACTCACAGTTAAATGGCATAATGTTTTTTTTTTATGTATTCGTTGGAAATAATTTAGGTTTAAGATGAATACAAAGAGATTAGTTTGGATGACTGCCACTAATTTCTACTCTCTTCTCAGCACAAATCAAATTGACCCAAAACAAAAAGGAAATTAATGTATGTGTGTAAAACTCTACCCTACCACACATTTTTAAGTAAGTAAGGCAGAGTTGTATCCTAGGAACTGATTTAATTAGAATACACAGGTTTCACGCACAAATTGGGGTCAGGCCAGAACAGACCACTGACTGTCATTACATTTAGACTTCCATGTGCCATTTTTGTGCCTGACCGGGACTGATACACTAACATGTCAGGCGCTAAATAAAGAGGACAGTAAAATCATTCGTTTACACTGTGCAGTCCACTGCGTCCAGTGCATCACGCTAGGTGGAGGACCTGCCTTTGAATAATGCAAAGGTGTTCATTGTTTGAAATACATTGCCTGTGGATACATGAATTTTAAAATAAAATGAATTCACTAAAAATGATGCAGTCAAGTGTATTTCTGGAACTATTGTAGCAGATGAGCCATTCATCACAGCACAACGATTTTGGCTGTAGCTTCCTGCCCCACCATTTTCACTTGACATGTTTTGAGAATAGGAAAATTGCTCTTCAGCAGCAGACACCACCATTTCAAGTTCAAGAAGTTTATTTTTCTTCCCTCTCTGTGAATACAGTTGAGGAGAAATATTGTTTCCTCTGAAAAAATGTTGGACACTGAACATTTTATTTATTATTATTCACAGAAATAGTACCTGTGGAAATTGTTTGCTATGCATTCTGTAAATTACCCAGAATACCTAAGACACTTTTTCTGCAAAAAAAAACAACTATTAAGTTTATTTTAATTTAAGTCTTGGTGTACAGGCAAATTTTGGACGAATTAAAACTTAGAAAAAAAGTGAAATGTGAAATGTAAAGTGCAATGACCCTTTAGAAAGAAAGCACATTGCATGTGGTGAGTGATTGTGCCTGAAACCTTTAATGTCCTGCACATTATAGTCCTCTCAACTGGCGAGAGTGCTTACAGAAAGTGGTAAAAGTGAAAACATGCCTCCTGAAATCTGCCTTCTATTTGTTGTAGCTATATACTGTACATTCTCTCTTATTATTAGCCTTTCTGCATAATTTTCACCCTCAGAGAACCACATACAGTAGATCACATCAGTTTTTATGTCCTATTTTCCTGCAAACAAAATCATACATAATCAGCATATAATAAAAAAAAGTGTAATATCTGTTTTGTTAACATACAAAGCTGTAAAGACATCCAGTGGATAATCATAATCATAGTCATAGAGGACACATCATAAAATGTCAACTATCTAAACATTGATGAACTCACAAATGTATAGATGCAAACACAGTGTTGAATGGCACTTGGCAAGTGTTACTGTGAAACATGTCAGAGCTAATGTTAACTTGGAGTTATCGTCTTCTCGTCGTTTTGAGGTAGCATTTGGGATAACACTCAGGAACTAACACCACTATTAACCACTGTGCTGTGCAATATTAGCTAATGTCACAGAACATCCTGCACTGCTATTGCCTGTCGCGATTGCTAAAGCAGAATAGACACACATGGTGGAAGTCATTACATTCTGATTTTGGTCCTGTTTGTTTTTGTAAGCATTCACTCTATGCATAGATGTTACCTGCTTTATAATTTGTTTTGCTCAGATGAACAAATCTCTTCATGTGAGTAAGTAGATTTGGGAGAATATAAACACTCTGCGTTGTGAGAGAGTATATGATTAGCATATATAAAATTAAGATGACACGAGTGGACTGCTTTGACCACAGATTTTGTTTTTCAGTATATTCGTGCTGTGGCAAAAGACTAAACCCAAACTAAATCCAAAAATGGGTTGTCAAAACGAACAGTGCTCAGTGCTTTCTGTCATTATCTCCCCTGCATTCTCTTCCCTCTCTGATCTTTCTGCTTGTTTGGCTCTTTGCATCAGTACATTTGGAGCTTCCCAGGCTTAGTTAACTAGGATAAACAAGGACTGAACAGTGTTTTCTTCCCAACCCCACCTACACAGCTTGAAAGCCTGTTTGAAAAATGAAAATGCAAGAGAAGAATTTCATTTGTATTTGAATTTTGGCAAACACTGCTAACAGCCATGGGAAGGTAATCATGTAAATGGTGCTGAATTAAATTATTGACACTCATTTTTGAAACAAAAATGTGAAAATTAGATGTCAGTTGTCTAGTTAAATCCTTATTTCCTTTTCATCATGGGAGATTAAGAAAATAAATAGTTTGCGAGTGTTTTGTTAAGAGGGTTGGAAAAGAAAATGAACTATGAAGCGGAAATGTTATTATTAACAACTATTATTCATATAGTTTGCATTACATTATATCTTGATACATCGCTTTTTCACACATGAAAGGGAAATACAGTCGTCTTCATGTTCAGTTTAGTTAGCAATTATAATTCCACAATGAACAGCAAAGACACCTTATTTATTACTTATCAATTTGTCTGAGGTCTGTTTGAAGTTCCTGCTTCACACTTCACACTCTGTAGACAGCAAATACCACATGGACGATACTGCTAAAGAGAAAGCAGCCAAATCTTTACGGCACATTATGAGGAGGCATCCAGCTCCATCTGAAACACTGACAAACCCTAAGTGGTTACTGTAATGTGGGCCACCAATACTCTGTAATTCTAACATCTTCTCATTCCTGATTCACTGAGGCATTTGTCCTTCTGTGTTTATCGGCTACAATTGAGATAAATTTCACTCATTTAACTTTGCATCCAGGAGAACTAAAGACCGAAAGCACATAATGACACCCACATCCACGATTATTTACTTCCTTTATTCACTGAGAGGACAAGAGAAAGCTTTGGATTAACTCATTAATCTCTCGGTACAGGCGCTTTGTCCACGAAAATAGGTTTACACAAATCAAGGTTAATGCAGATTGTTTTTCCTAATGTCAGCAAAGCTATTTGGAGACTAGTTGTCTTACCAAACTGTTTTGTCAAAGGTTACACAAGCTTTTAAATTACATTGTTGGCATTTATATCAGTTGCTGTTGGTGAAATGGCACTCATTTCTCCTGCTCTAAACCCTGTCTGGCTACTGCATCCATTTGCTAAACTACTATAAAGTCTCCAAAAGGAGAGTAAAGTGATGAAGACAGGGTGTTCAAGGAACTGCAGGAACATTTATCTGAATGAAATGGCAAGGTGACAGGTATATACCAAAGGGCTTGTGTAGTAAACCATGCATCAGACTTTTCCGCATAATAAAGTCGCCCCCTTGCATCTAATAAGTGACTCTTACCTGACATTACTGGTACAGGATATTGGGGTTTTCATTTTTTTCAGGCTAATAATTAAAGCTGAACATCTTGACATGACTTTGCTTTAATAGCTCCACTCCTTTCTGCATGGATTGAGATGCTCTTAATAGTGTGGAGGATTGAAGTGGGCAGGTCGGGGAGCACTGTGAGCCAGGATATTGGAAACAAATTGACAAGGCCGTCTATTCTGTCTCACTCTTCATATAGGCTAGAATGATCCAGGCCAGCTGGCTGGCAGCCAATTAATCTTGGAGAAGATGAGAATGTGAGGGAAGTTCCTGCTGAAACAATTCCAGAGGACATCCTGAAATGTGATGAGGTCCACTGGGAAACAATTTTTTTCAAAGCTCGCTACCTTTCAGAGTGTGTCTGTCCACCTGTCAAAAAGCAGCCCTTTAACCAAAAACGACATTTTAATCCACCTAATATGCCTGGGCTAAGACTGGAAATGTGATGCTGGTTAGGAGGAGTGCTGATTTGTCTTGTTATTATTGGAATATCTGCTTCTTGCAACTAAACCACTATTAAGAACTTTAGATGTGACATGTTTAAGCATCCTGTCTGTACCCTATGAAGCCCGAATGAACACTGCATGTTCGGTCAGTTAATGAAGGAGATGTTACGGCTTAGAAGTTTAGTGCTTAATGTAGAAAAGTTTTCCACACTAGCAGAATTGCTCAGTTTGATTTAGCTTACAGTCTATCATTCTCGCAGTGCTTACCGTGCCATTATTGGTGGTGTGTGTTTAGGTAATTTACAGGAGCCATTTGTCTCTGTGCTAAGGGTGCAAAGAGAGAGCCAAGCTTGCCTGTGTGAGTAGGAGGAAGGTAACTAGCTGGAAAGAGATGCTGCAGGATTCAGAGTGGGAGGTTCAACTAACTGGAAGCAAAATGTAGCATTGCAGACTCTGATGATTTTTTACAATGACTTGTTAGTTTGTTTTTTTATCCAGCACTAATAGTAATGCTAATATACTAATAGCAACTGGCATCTGGGGACTCCATGTAGCTGAATAGCGCCCCCTAAACTGTTGACTTCATTAAAAAAACTAAATGAATTCAAACAGTCTGTTTCACAAATGGCACTACAGACACACCTCCTCACTGAGTGAAACAAATGCAGCACGTTTAAGTACTTCGCCAAGCAGGTCAACAAATGCAGAGAGGCTGTTCCATCAACACAGCCTTCTGTTTATTTGCATATGAAATAGGCACTATATTTTAGGCACAAAATATTCTGGAGAGGTCAGTGCACACCCTCCATGCACAGAGTCATCTACTTAACTGGGACACCTGATAACATACACTGGCAGCAAAGGTTCAGCAAATTTTATTAATATGCCCATTAGATTTGGAGACAAATGGAACATTTAGCCCGAGGGCGGAGGTAGAAAAGAAGTCAGTATGTCATTATAATCATTAGAAAACCTCCCATGTGGATTGTAGATACAGCCCATAATACTCAAACTGGCACTTAAAACATCTAGCTCTAAACCAGACTGGATGCTGGATGAATGGACAAATGGACAGGACCTGTTCAATTTAGCAGCGCTAAACACATTCACTCGTAAAAAGGAAAGGAAAGGAAAAGCAACATATATATATATACAAGTATATATTCTATGTAAATCTACGTATATATAACATTTCTTTTTAATCTTTCTGATTATCTTTGTTTACCTACCAAATGGAAATAAAACACAAATTCATTATTTAACAATATCTTCAACCTGCTTTCTTAATAAAGCTATACATAAATCTTACAATGTAATAAACCAAGAACACAGAGCCATTATATTTTGTGATCATCTGCACTAAGTGAAATTTAATATCGTCATTTTCCATTTCTAATTACAAGCCGAAAGCATTTCCATTAAAGAAATTATCTTAAATCCATTGCTTAGGTACCCTTACATGGCAACATCATTGGTCCCTGGTGACTTCCAGCTCATTGTTTGTTGGCCGTGTTGAGCGGCGAGTTGTTTGTTTTCTGAACGTTAACAATGACCTGCCAGTCATCACTGCTGATCAGTGTATTGAAGGAGCCTTTCCTTCCTGTCTGTACCCTTGAGTCTGATTCCCAGCTCCTCAGGCAATTACAGTTCATTTGGCTGCATGCAAGGGAAACTGCACTGCCCTACTTCTCAGGCTCTTCAGCTGTTTAAAGGTTGAAGACAAACTGCACTTAAGAAGTCTAGTCTAATTTCATTATTTCCCCTACTGTACCTCTGTAGCCATGTCTGGTGGTATTTTCAACAAGTCCTCTGAACTAAAATGATCATATGTTGCAGATCCCCCATATTTATCCCTGTGCTTGGATACAACACAGTTTTCTTTATTTTTTATTTTATTTTTGTTTTATTATTTATTTAGGCGGACAATCTCCACAGCTTCTGCGCTGTATTAAACCACAAAGATGTATTTCTTCAACAATGGTCTCTCTCATGAAGAAAAGAGACTCCCAAAATATCATCCTTTGTATCATTGCAGACAGTGTTATGAGTTTGCGCTTCAACACCACGCGATATTAAAATGCCACGATCAAAGATTAAGGAGTTGATATGCAGAGGAGAGAATTCAGCACAATCGCAGTGGGGTAGATGCTTGTCATGGAGCCGGTGCTGTAACACAAAGAGTGAAGCACTTTCTGTTTAATCACAAAAGGTTTATGTGTTGTCTCTGTCCCAGTGGCTGTGGTTTGTTGCAGCAGGACTATGTCGTTTTCAACACTTTCATTTTCAGTCACACTGAGTTGTAAGGTTTTGTGTTCATCTCAATGCTGTTGGTCCTCTTGATGCATGGGAAATCAATAGTGTTGTTTAAAATCTCAGTTTATCTCCAGGCCATGATCCATATTAGCAATCTTCCTGCCCCTGCACCTGTATTGTAATGATCTGTCATTTTTAGCAACCGTGGCCATTTGTAAATGCTACGCCAGATTTATCAATGTTGTTTACAAATTCAGCAGGTAAGCTGCAAAATTATTCCTGATAAATCATGCAGATATCCTGCTCCCCCCAAATCCCCAGATAATATCCACTCATGACGGTTTCCCTGTCAGACTACGGGGAAGAGAAGCTGGCTGCCGGAGTCAGCTCTCTGTGTTCTCAGATGTCGACTAATTAATCTGGACAGCTTCCAACAATGTAAGAGGCCCACTCCTGCTCATCTCTCACCTCATGAGAGCGAGAGTGAGTCTTGGCCAAACTGTCACTTTTCAAAAGACTTCTATGTGAAGACGGTCACACTCTTTAACCTCACCCATGTCAGTGTGGCTCACTGCCAGATTCTCTGAGCTTGTATTTAGTGGCAAACCTCATACTGATGGGAAGTGACAAGAGAAAAAAAAAACTTTTTTGTAAGCTTTTGTAGAGGAAACCTGTTCTCGTGTCTTTATACTGATAGAAAGAGATGGAGATGTTTTGAACGTAACATTCTACTTGGGGCATTTCAACTGTCAGATTTCAATTTAGCGACTTGTACGTTTTTGTTGAACATGATTTCATAACCTATTTCCTTTGTCCTATATATGTATCCAATTATAAGGAAAAAGGAAACCTTCCATATGGAAATCACAGGAAATCCTTCTCAGTCGTGATATCAACAGCACATCTCGTAGCAGGTTTCTAATTTTGAAGATTGACTTTGTTGAGGTCAAAAGACAGGAATGTCAGTGTATATCTCAGATGTGAATTGTCAAAGCCCAAAGGGAAAACTCTATAACTAGAATACCATAAAGTACTTCAGGTTCGTGTTGCTTGGCAACAAAGAGTCTCCAAGAAGATTTGAATGCAGCTCAGACATGGCTAAATGAAAAGCTGCTTGAGGTAAATATCTGCCTTAGCTGCGTCTTCTCTGTGATGTTCTCTAATTATAAGGCAGCCCTGCTGCTGAGTTTGGAATATGCATGCTGCATAAAACCAGAAAAATTGGCTAATCTTTCCACCTCACCTCAGTCGCTCATGTTTAAGCACCCTTGCTTTATCTCACAGAAGCTGGAGTTAAGGTAATTAGCCGTGTGTTTAGGAAGCTTAATTAGTATTGTTTAATTACTTTCATTAGATGCTACACTCCACTCACACTAACAGATCTGGCACACTTACTTTGGAATTCATCTCCATCAAATGAAACAAAAAAAGTTTCTAATTGTGTAGTCACACAAAATGTATAGGGATTCATTAGCTCGCTTGAACCTACGGTGCCGACATCCTGATCATTACTGAACTAACACCGTAGATTTAGATCCTCTCAGTCATTCAGAGTTTGGAGAACTGGCTATGAGGGGTGGATCAATACTTTAAGGACGCCTTATTCTTCTGGAAGCTAACACAACAGAAACCTTCATCAACCTACAATAAAAAGGGAAATCAATTGCCTGCGTACAAGCAACAACAACAAAAAGGAGAATAAATGCAAAGGATAATTTGAGGTGATGAAATACAGAGGAAACTATCTTCATGCACAGACACATACACACACACACAGACTGATCCGCCCCCACACTTACATTCTCAACCGTACTGACAAATCACCTACAGCTGCATGCAGATTGAAACCACCTCCTCCCCCTGCTGAGCTGCTCAGAGCCTTATTACACTCAGAGACTCTGTCTCAGCGATCTACTCTGCTGAGCAGGACACTGCATGTTTTAACTAAGTCCTGCGCTGTCGTCACACCAGCCACTACGAGCCACTTTCAATTCTCCATTCACCGATCACTGATGCAATTAGAAAGGAATTAACATAAAATATGCTGCGGTGCCATGAGACACAATGCACAAGATGGGAAGTTTGGTTTCTAACTGAGCATCAAAGTGGTTCCAATTCAGAAATAGTAATGGAAAAGAGAATTCAGATGCTGGGCAATCTCTGATTATTCTTTTTTTTTCCTCTTGTGAACTAAAAAGCAGAGCTCATTGAATAGATTCCATATTGCCAGGGCTTTATTTGACTCAACCAAATTGGAAGCCATACAAAGAAAGTGGTGTGCTGATGAACCCTGTGCACAACTCTTTGAACGGGTGCCGATGCAATTCATTATTACATGACATAATCATCAGTCTTTTTTTTCTTTGCTCTTTGGGTGAAGTCTGCTGTTAATGCTGGATCAGCAGAAGTGAGGCAAGGCGGTGTGTGTCAGATAACATCTTAAAGCTCCTGGTCTTCATCTGACAGTCTCTTCTTATATCCTGCTTCCAGTTTGTCCATATAGGGTCTTATCTACATTTCCATTAGCCTTGGCCTGAGGCTTTGCAATGATTGCTAATTGGATGCACCGACCAGGCTAAGTCTGTTGTCTGTTTCTGTGGCCCATGTCTGTCTGCTGATCTAATTAGTGTCTCATGGAACGAAATGCCCTGTAGATATGTATAGAGAGGAGAGGTCAGGGAAAAGGTGTGCACCGAGTTTCTTGCTATTCTACTGAACATCTCCTTACTTGATGTCTTATGTTTTTGCACTCCTTCTCCTCCACAAACAGTAGTTTATTAAGTAATAGAGAGTATCTACCACTACAGCGCTGGCGTGATCTGTAATTTTGCTCTCTGTGTTACTGAACCGAATGAATTGCCTCTACAACTGTTGAGTGCAGGGGTTTTGTCAGCGCCCTGCTGTATCCCTCTGTATAAAATATAATGTGTTTTTGTTCCAGTTATTGAAATAAGTGCACAGTTAATGCCTTTACCCAGTCCTGTAAACTCAATCAAGCCTGTTCAAGCTCTGTGGGGAAGAATGCAGCAAAAATGGAGGTCGGCTGACGGTGTCAGATCAAGGTAATGCTCTGCTGGTTGCCAATATGTATTTCTCTGTGATGAATAAAGCCATTCTTTGGAAGCCTATTCATCTGCTTCTCCTTTAGTCTGGCTCAGGCAGGTGCTAGAAAGTTCTAAAATATATTCAGACCATTTCTAATTTTCTAAATCTGATGAGTAGACCGGGGCAATAACACACTCTGATTAAGCTCTGTGTTCCTGTCCTCTGTTCCTGCCTCATTACACCAGTCAGCTATATCATTTAGTCTTGTTTGGAGAGACAGATTAGTTTTATAGAAGTGCTGGGTAAATAAACGTGAAGCTTGGATGCACACAGCTACTTGTTTACCCCAGTATTTGAATTGAAGTGTGATAACAGTGTTGTTACCCAGCTGCCCACTAGATGGCACAGTATCTTCTCATTATGCAGCAGCAGGGGAGGAGGGGCTGCTTTCAATTCAGTGACAGGATCCTATATCCACTTGAGACACTGCAATCCAAATTTAAACCTTTTGTGTACAGCTAACATAGTTCCTCCAATCTTACTTGCGGATGAAGAATCATTCTGTCATTTCATGTGTACTCCACCAGATCTCACTTAAAAAAAGACCAATCTCAGTGACCTTTCTTGCAGTGGACACCTGGTGAGTTGTTATTTTCAGCTGAGATGCTTTGAGATTGAGATGCTTTGTGCTTCTTTTGTTGAAGATTTAGGTGTGTGTAGCAGGGAGGGGAAGAGTCTGTCACAGCTGTTGCTTAGTGAGGCCAGAGAGCGCAGTGTGGGAATAGTGCATGGTAAAGCTAGCCATCACACATAAAGCACAAAGCTCTCTCTGTAGGCGATTGGTTGCATTTACACAAACAACATCTGGAACAGCCTTTTTACCTCACACATTCGGTTCCAACGAGAAATAGTATCCTTGTCAGATTGTCAGACACTCACACAATCTGGGGAGATGCTGTATGAAAACGGTTATCACTTGTTAACAATGAAACACTGAAAGCAGTCAAGTTGCAAGGATTCAGTGTGTGTGTGTGTGTCCTGCCAGATGTGTCCAGCACTGTCTCACAGAGAGCAGATGAGTTTTCGTCACTGCAGTGATTAAATCTACTCGGTGGGCAATTAGGTTTTAAATCAGAGGAACAAAATAATGAAAATATCAGTCGCACGATCTTACCACTGACTGAATGCACTTTCCCAGTTCCAACTGATGACATCCATCACCACTTTTCCATTTCTCTTCTGGTTTTAGTTTCTCATTTGCCTGTCGCTAAAGCTGCCTGGCAATATCATGTAAACTGTAATCCTTTGGTTAGTATGCAGCATTTTTACAGGCTTGGCGCTGGAATCTGGGGAGACACACTTGAGTCTGCAGGTGTTTTCTTGCTCCAGCCCAGTAAGCCTCAGCTCTATCTTGTGTAATTAGGAGATAATGAACCTCCCCCCCTCCTCAAGTCTACCAAATAATCTGCCACTGTTGAACTGTCAGATCTACACGGGTGACTCCCTTAGATCTTCCATGAGGCTATGCTCAGCTCTGACTTCAAACTTGTCAACTTGTCTTCTTCTCAATATTTGCTTAAAAGAAAAAAAAAATCTACATTTCTCTCATCATGTAATCTTAAACACTGCGAAGAAATACAGGCATACAACCACAGTATTTTGAAAATATTCTATTACTTATGTAATTATGATTTTTTATGATTTTCACAGATGCTTGTGGTATTACTTTCAGTTCTGTCTGTTTCTCTTCGCTCTCTGGTTCCAGGTCTGCAGAGCAGTGAAGGCAAAGCTATGGTTTTATGTCAGTGATTCAGAAAAGAGCTCGATGCCTTAAGGAAATACCGAGTCCTAAAACTAGCTTAACAGCTGTCTCCGTGTCTGCCTGGTAAAGACAATGTTGGACCAATTTGGACACAGTTAGCGCTCAGCTTACCAAGTCTCAACTTCCAAAACAGCCATCAGCAAATCTTCCACTGAGATAATGACAAGCAATGCAGCAAAATGAGTACATATGAGCAGTGGGAAAATGTTCTTCAGTAATAGCGCACAAGGCAAAAAGTGGGGTATGGAATTCTTTTTTTAACGGCACTCCAATAAACAGAGCCTCAGCCTTCTGAAAGAAAACAAACATTCACCTGTCAGGGAAAGTAAAGGGACCATGCTTAAAGGCATTCTTTTTTGTTCTGACGCTGCTTGAAACTCCCCTGTTACATTGTTCAGCCTGGGGATGATTTAAACACACTGCAAAGATTTGATTTTTTACAACGAAAATACTTTGAACTTTCTCTGTTTGTCTCTCCAGGACACTCCTTCTAGAAGGGGGGTGTTTTCATTGTGTTGCGGATGTGCATACAGATTGAATCTATAATATAGATAGAAGAATTTCTTATGCCAGGTTTTCATATGTTGTTGGGGAAAATGGTGATTGTCGTGCGAAAAAGGACAGATTTGACCCTTGCTGGTGCAGTCACATGCCATTCAATGATCCATAAAGAGCAAGACAAAAGCAGATCATTGTGTAAATCTATTAAAAAAAAACAGCAATTCGTTCAATTTCAATATCAATCAGTAAATTACAGAACTCTTCTCTTAGCAGTAATGTGGCTCAGATTCAGAATCCTAATTATTAACAAGCTATTAAACTTGCAGACTGCACCAAAATAGAAGCTGTTATGACTACCTAATGCATAAACATCTGAAGAAGTGACTGAGAAAAATCTGCTAAAATGGGACAGATTGGGAGCCAAGTATGTGTACAAATTCATCTTGATGTTTTCAGTGCAGACACTGGCATTTCAGGCTCATCACAAAATGCAGTGTAGCTACACTCCAGCATAGAGACTAGAGTGCACAGTGAGCTTTATGATAGACGTGGAGCAGACTCAGGTTTTCATCAGGCGCACAAACAAAGACAGAAACTCTGACTTTTAAAGGTGGGCTTTGAATGTTGACCTTCCTTCCATGCAATAGTTTGTCTAACTGCTCCAGGTAAAGCTGCACATTGATTTTATTGACCGCTAATGTCATTTACTGTATTTACAGAGTCAAGAGAAGCCGGCTTTACTTTGAATGCAAAGCTCTGGTTGGATTTGTCCCTGAACAATGTTAAGTGAAATTCAGACCCCACGAATTATCTTCCAGAAACAACTCTGCTGTGTTCTTTTTGTACAGTTTTCCCCTTTTGTTTATATATTTGACAGTACAACTAAACCGTCTGAACAAAAAAAACAAAAAGTGCATGCACTTCAGCATTTACAAGCGGTGGCAGTGCATCTGCTTTATAGCTGGCCACAGCATCTGCGCCTTGAAGGAAAAACGAGTTATCACCTTTCCCTCTTCACTTCCCACCACTTCGCCACTGTCACCTCCCACCACACGTTAGAGGTTTTAACCTGAAAAGAGGACTGCATCATAGAGAATGCATTTCCTTTGACTTTAATTTTAACTGAAGCAGCGCACATCTGTTTCACTTGATATTCTCCTGAGTGCAGGTGCAAAAGGGACACAAAGGAATGAAAATCAGTTTGAAGTATAATAGAGCTCATTTCGACACATAACCTCCATCCATCCATTCATTTCCTATACCTGATTATGCTTATGCAGAATGCCAGGGCGGCTGGAGCTGATCCCAAATAACACTGAGGGGAGACGCAGTAGACACACTGAACAGGTTGTCACATACAGCCCAGCAACCACCAGCAACTACAGGGAGTTAAGAGTCAACAGTTAATCTAAGCAGCATTTCTTGGTCAGTTAGGGGACAACTGGAGCAAGGAGTAAATGCAAACTCCACATTGAATATTCAGTAATTTTATACAGTCTTTAATCTTTAATGTAAATGAAGATTGGATGCACAAAACAGTAAACATTGCTCTTTCCTACATGTTATTAGGTAATATGTATAAATGGGCTATTTTTATTTATTTATTTTGCACCTAATAAACACTTATTAGTTACAAATGTGCAATTTATACTGTATTAAGAATTAGTCTAAGACTCATACTTTATATTCCATTTAATATCTCAATCTCTTGTAAAGTGTGAAAGAGAAAATTAAGTGTTGCAATTAGATACACATTTTAGCACGCTGCTGAGAAACTGCTGCCAGAAGCGGATCAACCTCATCTTCGCTCGAGATATTCATTTTTTTCTTCTCAACCTGTGATAGCGTAGAGTTTAAAGGAGGAGGAAATTACAGCAGCAAAAAAGGTTTGTGCACAGCTTGGCAGTACAAATGCCATTTCATTAGGAAGAGAAGGTCAATTGTATCCATCACCCTTGTTGAGACAAATGAACAACTGTGTGGCGACTAAAAGATCATCAATTCTTGAAAGAATAACATTGATCTAAAGGAAAAAAAGGTTGCGTCACCTACAAGTGTCAAAAAATTCTTAGGCTGTGTTTCTTTAACAAAATCAGCCTTGGAGGCAAAGCCATAAATGCTAAGCCTTTAATTAGCATGTTAAATGAATGTGATTCTGAACAATTATATATAATTACCAGGTGTTTGAGATAAGGGCAGATCATTTATTCATTTATCTATATTAATTAGCAGAAGGATGACCTATGAAGTGCTGCATTTTTTAATAGTAATACATCTGTAGACTACGGAGAAGAATCTAAAACTGTTGTTCAATACTTCCTGACAGTTTACTTTAATACCTGGCTTTGTTTTTTTACTGATTATACAGTTTTGTTTCCAAGACCAGAGAAAAACATCTTGCTTATTCTGAATGCTAACTTTCAATAAATATGTAAAAGATAAATATAGTTATTTTCCCTCCAGGTATGCACTTTAGCCTAAACGAAGCTGACACAGACACAAGCCAGTGTGAAATCTCGGAGGGAAGTCTAGTTGGGGAGAGTCGCCCCCCACACCCCAGTCGATGCTTGAATAATGTATGAAGGATCTAGAGACATCACTTAGGGATGCTGCCAATATCAGCTGGGGCCCTGCCCAGTCCTGTGGCTGCTGCCCTTTACCACAACCTTTAAGTGGTGGATTCCTTTAATACGGATGCACTCATTTTCTAAAATACCCAAAAGAAAATATTCAAATAAGCCATTCAGTTGCAACAATAGGTGAGTTTTATTGCCTGAATTGGTTCTTCTGTTGTTTCCACCACAGCTGTGCTTACTCTAGATATATTTTTATTCACTAACATGCCTGCATACCTGGATCTTTCTTAGTCATATGTTCAGCTGGTCAGTGGGGCTACTTTCTCCTGATCTCACCTCCACTTAATACAAATAATGATGCAGTCAGTTCAGTATCCACAAGGTGAAATTTACTGGGGTGTGGTCAAAAGCAGGAAGGGACATGATGGGTTGTAAATTAAACAGCATTTTATAAGAACATTCACCTCTCATTAGCCTCTCATGCACCTGCTTGTATTATCTTGTCATAATATACCAGCTGTAGCTTAGTTAGTAGAGCAGTTGCCTACAGACCCCAGGGTCAGGGAATTGATTCCTAGTTCCTCCTGGCTACATGTCGAGATGCACTTCAACAAGACACCGAAACGTAGTAGCAGGTTCAGATTTTTGCCTGTGAGAAAACTTATTCATTAAGTGAAGATCAGGTCCAGAAGAAGTAAATAAGAACGGCAGTTTGGATTTTGCACAGAGACCAGCTAACAATTTAACAAGCTTCTTTTTAAATGGGCATTGCCGGTGCTAGGCCAATCCCAGTTTGTATGTAGTTTTCCTCTGGCGCAAATATGTTTGGCAATTTTCCTGGCACTGCACAAGCAAGCTTGTATCTGTGCGGAAGATGCGCGACCTATTCATGCTCAACGCAGTGCAATTTGGCCGCTCACTTTGGCATGAAATTGCGTTTGCGCTAAAAGCTACTCAAACCTCTCAAATGCAGCCGGATAGCAATTTTCGCGCCTTTACTTGGCAGAGCTGTGGGCAGACACAGACCTCTCTAAAATCACACCCTCTCAGTTATGTCAAGTGCAGCCTCTTTGTGTTTGTTACGCTTTTTTAAATCTACTACAGATTGTATCTTAAATATGTTAATTACCAACATCATGATTTACATGACTGTAATCCTTTGACCTGGGGGTCAGCACTAACATCACTAGTGTGATATTTCTAAACCCATTCTGGACTCATATGGACCTGTTAATATGAGACTTAATTTGACTGATAATTAAATAATAGCTCTGTGATGCTGCTGGATAGTGAAGGCAAAAGCTTGGGGTGTGTGATACTGTCAGGATGCACTATGGCAAGAGGTAAAAAAAAAAAGAATGAAATAATTAAATTTCACTTTATGGTCTTTCTTGTTGTAGGCCTAACTCTATGGCACATGGGCACACTCACACCACTCCAAAATCCTGCTCACTTTACACACTGCTGGGATAACATGAAAACCTTTAATTATTGAAACCGTTTGAGGAGACGTTTAATTTTAACTGAGTTCGTGTATTACTATCTAGCAAACCTCCAAACCATATTTTGTCCTTGTTTGTTTAGAGATTCAATATTGTTCATTGTGCATAAATATATATACACGCACTCATTAGCCACTTCATTTTATCTGATGCAATTCAAAACAGCAGCTCTGCCATGAAGGTTATAATTTCTCTGTTTGTGTTGAATCTATCAGAAAGGTTCTATAAATTCTACTCTATGCTTGTTATTGAGGTCACGCTGGGTGGTGGAGTCACACTGTAGTTATGTTAAGAGAAACACTTCAATCAATCAACCAATCGATCAATCAATCATATGTTGTTGCTCTTCTCGTTTGGGGGTCACAGGCTGACCACATTCTCTCCAGCTCCTCTCTCAGGCCCTGGTACTTCAGACCCACTAGCCACACTGGTAGGTAAGGTGTACTCTTGAAAGCACTGTTTCAAACAAGACAGTAACCTTGAGAGCCCCGTCCACCCTTTCTCGAGCTAATGTTCAGTCTCTGGGTGTTGGACTTTGTGCCTCTGTGCATTGCAATGAGTTTCTGGTTCTTCATATCAGCAGCCTCCATGTTGTCCTTTGGCCAGCTCAATATACTGGCAGGGTATCTGATACCTACATATAGCAAACGCACAATTTTTAGTTCAAACATGTCAGTGAGTGTTTTCAAATATGCAGCCTAGAAGCAGGTGGGTTTAAATGAATTTAACCAGTCTGTCCAATGTTCCAGCTGCTGCTGTACCAATAACATACTGACTCTTGTTCGGTTTACTGTGTCTTTGACAGCATATACAGTGATATATTAATAATTGGGGTGTGTATTTTTTTGTTTGTTTTGGAATTTCAGGTTGTTCATGGAGATTCACTTTGTCTCTCAGAGATCTCAGCTCCCCCTCCACTCATCTGCTTTTCAAGGAGAGGAGGGGAACTCATTTGATTGGCCATTACTGTCTGTCCCTTCTCCAGCTGCTTATAATATATCACTCCCACCACTAATGAATTCATCTTGTCTTACACGTTGCTGTTTCCTGTGTGCAACTGTGTTGATCAGCCAAATTACAAAATTAGATTATTATTAATTTCCTTTATATTGACAGAGTCAGTATAGAGGTCTATAAAAGGTACTTTAGGCACAGAAGGAAAATATAGTTCTGATTAAAAGGAGCAAAGAGAGACTTTGCTACAGCTCCATTTTTTTTCTTAAATTGTGACCAAATCAGGGAATGAAATGAGATTTGAGCATTGAGCAATGAGCATTTTTCCACTGGTGAGAAAAATCCAGCAGTAAGGAAAGAGCAGAGAGTGGGGAACATTTAAGTGTGATAGTGATCAATATTAACCTGCGGCTCTGATATAGATTTTTTTGTATACATGTTAAGACAGTTTGATATTATAATTGTATTTCTGTAGATCAGTGTCACAGTTTTAAACCATCACACAAAGTCCGTGGAGGCAGTGAGTAGCCTGCAGCTCAGTTTCCAAGTTACAGAGCTGTTTGTCTGTACCCTGTGGTTACCAAGGCAAATGAGCATGTTAGCCTTCTTCTTAGTCCGTCCAGTAGGCAGGTCTCATGATGGCAAACAGTGAAAAGTTAGGACACTTAAAGTCCTAAAATAAATAAATAAATCTTAATAAGTCTGAAGCAGCAGTAATTTATTCATTGTGATATTACAAAAAGCCTATGCGTCATTTCTAGGATTGTATCTGATTAATTCCACTGATAGTGATGAATAGAGGAGACTTGCTTTAAGTGTAATTCATATTAATTATTGCGCTGTTTTTCGCCAGAAGTAGATGACTCGACTTCAGCTGAGCTTTAAGTCAGCTGTCAGGAGTATAGAGGTTCTGCCAGGCCTTAAACCAGAGGTGACCGCCTGATAAATGGGAGACGTCCTGGCTGTAAAATTTTATGTGCCATTCTAGGTAATGTGTTAATGGACTGTCTGCCACCTGTGAGGGTGGTGACATCAGCTCCTGCTCAGGCCTTAACTGGCAGAGATGGAGGGCTGACACTTCATTCAGGGAGAGTTTCTACCCTTAGGAGCCCTCCTGTGGGTGTTGTTGCTCATATGCCTGACCTTGTACTGTATGCACCCATAAAGGTATTATTATTCATCATGAGACCTAAAAGCTCAATATACTTTTTTTAATGACAGATCACGCCCAGATTATACTTACAGCATATGTGCACGAGGATCATGAGATTAACATGGTTTATTTGGTCATATTAAATCAATCTGGTGATAAGTCCTTTTCCACAGTGATTGTTTGTTATGTGTTTGTTTCTTTAAAAAAAAAAATTGAAATAAGTTATAAACATTACAGATATACATGTACAGCCAAATGCTTGCATTTCAGTGGGACTTGTATTTCTGTTTGACTGAGTGTTCAGGGTTGACATTAAACTAGTCTTTCTCTGTCCTAGGAGACTGTACATCAGATTTTCACTCTAATCTGTTTCATCCTTCATCTCTCTGTGGGACCTGCACTTATCTGTGCTGCTGATGGAGGTAAAGGACCTCAGACTGGGAGAATGGAGCCCTTGCTGCATTGAAGGTTGGGAACAAAAGACCTGCCAACGTCACAGTCCCCTTGTATGTTACTGCAACTTTTAAACAGCTCATCTGGTGACTACAGGCTGTAATCTCCCAGTCACACATTTACCCCCTTTAGCAGCTGTACAGACCATTATTAGATCTAGATTCAGCTGTTTTCCTTTCCCTTTATTGTAAAAACACTAGCGAAGTTAGTGGTTAAATGCTTATCCCGCACAATCACAAATGACTGCTTATGCTGTGAGTTGCCATAAGGTTTATGTGAATTTGAGGAAAGGCTAATTCTTTCTACAACACTCCAAAACAAAACAAAACAAAAAAGCAGCTGTAGTTTTAAAGTGTAACTGAAGGTGGGTCTCTTTGTTGAGTGAGATGCTCATTCACTTAGCAAAAAAAGACTCAAACACATATCAGACATAACAGTATATATGAAAATAACAATAATGAAGGTGAATTTGACACTTGTTATTACTATCGAGCATAAAACGATACTGCACATGGTTTCTCGAACAGAAGTGAAACTTTGAACACGAACCCTTTTTGAGTTTGCGGCTGATGCATGCAGGATCCGTGTCACCGAAAGACATTCAAAATATTCAGCACTAAACTCTCCAGCTTCTCATATTTTGGTGAATTGAAGGTGAAATGCCTTGTTTCACTCGTGTCACTGCATGTCGTTCAACAATTTGCACAGTCCTGTCGAAAAAAAACATTTAAACTTGCACTGACTTCCTCCTATTAGGGAGAAACGGTTTCAAACTGAACAGCGCCTTCCATGATGAAATAGAGAGAAATGACAATATTTTAATGGCCTCTCTGAATCTACATTACCCATGTGCCAGTTCGCACTTCCTTGGTTTGATGAGTCATTAATACAATGTCTAAAAACTTAAATTGCATCTTGCATCTTGAACATTCAGTAGGCTGTAATTTGTGCCAATTACACTCTTTCCAGCGACTTGCTGATGAATAATGAATAGGCGGACAAGCTGATAACTGCCACAGTTGGAGAAGACTCATAATTTTGCAGCCTGGGTAACCTATGTCAAACACCATCTGTCTCCTGTCACTGAGATGCATGGTACCTAGCTACAAAGAATACCTCCGAACAGATTCTGAGGAAGGATCTTTATCTATCTTTAGCTTAGCATGTGGTCATATTATATGTCATTATTCAAGCTCCAGTGCTGATTTATAAACTTCTTGGTGATAAAGAAGTTATGAAATTGCCAGAAATACTGTAACTGTACTTTTGTTTTAAGCTCTAATCAGTAATATTTTACCAGCCCTAAGCACGAAATAACCAAAGTCACTTCAACAAGGATTTCTAGTTGTGTTGATCCACACTACTCATTCTTCTGCTCTGAAAAAAACAAAAAAAGACTTTGCTTTAGGCAGAAGCATATGCCATGCCTTAGGTTATTCGGGTGGATGGAGATGGTGCCAGTCGATGGGAGGGCCAAGGATTCACCCTGACTTTTGGAATCCCCAGTCATAAGAGGTTGGCTCATCTCCACTCCTGACACATTAACAGGATCAATCAAGCACTGCTGGGTAGCACCACGAGACAGCTGGAAAGATTTAATCCCCGGAGTGAAACAGCTCAGAATGCTCAATTCTTGTGTTTTTTGATCACCTCCATCAGCCACATGGATTAAAGCTTGCAAGTCAAGATGAGGAGAAATCCTACAGAATAAGGTCTGAGATACTACCAGACAGAGATAGTGAAGTTCATGGCTGAGATTTTCATGGCTGAGTGTCAGTGCAAATGAAACTCCACATTTTTTTCTGCACATCTTGACAGATTTTGTATATTCTCTGCAAGGGTTATACTGTTTCTTGTTGCTTCATCAAATTATTACAGCTGATTACTGCCATTAGTGGCAGTGCAATAAAGGTTAGCCTCCTGGCTAAATTCAAATCAAGCCTAACTGGTAGCAAAAAACTAGGAATGGTGCGTGATGGAAAAAGAAATTATCAGCAGTAAGTAGGAAGCAAGACAGATTTAGGACAAACTGTAAAGGAGTGCAAAGTTAAATGGTACACTAAAAATAAAGACCCACAACAAAGTCAGCAGGTGGTCAGTCAGTCAGTCTAGGTGCTATTACTACGAAATACTTAAAAACAAATACATATATTGATAAAAAGTTCAGACACTATAATGAATGTTTAATGCTTCATGTCGTAGATAGAGTCAACAGAGTCTCTGTTGTGATCGTTTTACATTACCTCCCTCATTAAATAGCGTGTTACAGCTGTACTGAGCAAGATTTCTCTAAAAGCACTCTCTTGCTTAAAAGCCTAATTAACTGAGATGACGTTAGAAATTAGTGTGACCCACAAAGAAATCTTTTAAATTCACTTAATGAATCACTTCATTACTCCGTTTTAATTCAAGTTTAAATTTCAATCTTTTTGCCTAACAAGCAAGCAGCTCTCCATCCACCGACAGCAGCACATCAGTGGCCTCTTGGTTTTCTCTGACACAGTTGGCGAGCATTAGCACGCTGTCCGCAGTGTGACCGACAGTGTGCCACATGGTTTATGTCTCATTTCAGTTTAGACCATTTTCCGACCTTTCCTGCTGGTTCCTTTTCTATAGTCACCCAGGACAAGTGGTGGTTAGGTAGCTAAGTATTATTACTTTCCTTTGAGTATTTATTATTTACCCTGCAGAAGGAAATATTGTACTTTTCACTCCAATACATTTTAGTTTTATTTCCTACTTACTTTGCAGATACAGATGCTTAAATCCAAACATAATCAGCTAATAAATGATGGTGATGAAATGATGTTGAATAAAGTAGTTAAAACGAGTTCTTTGACGATTGATTACTCAAAAATGTCCATTGCTATATTTTTCACCTTTGATAGTTTGTGTGCAGTTCACAGAAGAAATGGCAAGTTATATCTCCTTTAAAAATGTTCTGCTTCACCGCTGTGTAGCACTCAACATATACTGTTTTGAAGCATGAAACAAACTAAATTCTCTGAATTAAGGTTTTTGAATCACGTCTCTCCTTGAATCTGTACTGTATCGAACATTTAAGATTTGTGCAGAAAAGGTTATTTTTTGAGACACACGCTGAACAAATATTTACTGGACACTGTCATCAGCATCAAGTTCAACAGTGCCCAGATTTCTCTGGGCGTCAGTCAGATTGATGCTTAGAAAAATCAATGTCTTACTGGAGTTCTTTTACATTTGCAACACGAGTAAAGAAATTCGTACTTCTGCTTGCAGTGAAGTACTTGCACTTTTACTTGAGTATTGAGTTTGTGTATCTCTGCCACCTCTGACCATCCAGGTGTTACCAAGCACTTCAACACATTTAGGCTCATTTGACACAAGGCTAGATCTTCACAGCTTCTGTCTTCACTCACTTTGAATTTTTCAAACAAATGTTTATTATTTTTACAGGGAAAATTGATACTTACCCTCACGGTGGTCCTTTTGTGCTTAATGCTACCAAAGTCTAGTTTATGGTTCAGGATTTCACATCCCAATCGTGGAAAGAATCCCTCCAATATTTCATGTTTGGTTTTTACAGCGTGTTGGTGTGACATTCCGCCTCAGCGTATTAACTATATTTACTACCACTCTTTTCCACAGGAAATTGCCTTGGCAGGATGAAGAAGCACTAGGAGGGTATTTCCTAAATTCCCCTCGCAATTTATAAATGGGTATTTCCAGAATTGCATGTCACATTTGTAATTCCAACAGTGTGTCACCTTGCATTGGCCGTAGACTGTAGCCCCGGAGAGTCTCTTTTTGCGATCTGTAAATGCTAATAGTGAATGATGTCAGGGGTGAAATTGAAGGTGTCACACACACTCTGTAATACAGCATGTGTCAGGAGGAGACATAGCTCCATTGCATTTGCTAATTACATGTTACATCATAGGAAGCTGTATGGTGAGGTGTTTGCACATTGAGAGTGAACAGTACAGTATGTAAGTGACAGGATGTGTGTGCAGGCATGCATGTGATGGACTGTGGAAGTGAAGAAGCCATAGCAATATCCATATGTGGTATTTCCTCTATCCGTCACGGAGTAATTGAGCAGTGAGTTGTCGTATCTAACTCTATCAGCTTTTTTTCTTTGCCTCCATGTGAATTTAAACTCTTGGATACTATGTCAGATTTGATGTTCCTCCCCAGAGTGTATTTACAGAACGCTTGTTTGGTGCTCACTCCCAGTCATGTTTTCTCACCTTGTGACCTCACATTATTTCCCCTCCACCTATCAAACTCTGTCTTCACAGGCGTTTACAGCGTGCTCAGTGCAGCATCTTGACAAAGGTGACATGTACAACAGTTGTGGACCGACTTGGTGTGCGAGGAAATATCAGAGCCTGGAAACTGTCAGGGGAGGAGTAGCCGGACCTGCTGATAGGACCAAAGTTTGACATTGATTAAACCATATTTTCTTCAGAAACAGCGGCGAGCATATTTAAACGCACACAGGATGGAGACTCTTTGTGGGTGTGTGGGGGATTGGAAGAGGAAAACTGATATTTTGATTTTCACACCTCTTTTTATCCTCAAACATTCTCACGAGGGAAATCTATAAATTAGCCTTGACTTCCAAGTAGACTGTTCAGTGTGTTTTCTCCCTCTATTCTTTTTGTGTTTTAACCGTTGATGCAGGCTTGACATTACACATACTGCAGGCAACCTCCCACACCCAATGAAAATTAGACTAGCTGAATAATTTCAATCAAATTTCATCCTTCTGTGTGATTTTCTGTTCTCACTGATCATTGCAACCTCATAAGAGGACAGAGAGCTCTGTGCTCCTGCTGTGGGAGCAATCTGATGACCCTCTCCTTCATTCTGCTGTTAAGAGTTAGCACACAGGAGACATCACCTTGAAACTGCAGGCGGTTTTCACTCAAAATGCGAATGATACAGTGGTATAGAATTTTCCTCCAGAACTGAATAATTGCAGCTTTTCATCCATTATAACGCATTTTTCTTCATTTTAAACGACAGTCTTTGGTTTTGTTTACATTTTCTCTCACAGCATTGACAGAGACCTTTAGCGTGTGACACCATGCGCCTCTTTGATAACTACTATGAAAACTACTATGCTTTAAGTAGCCACAAAAAACGCTTTTGAGCTTCATACGATTGTTTTTATATTTACATTTTGTTGTACTTTCAGTTAAAATACAAAAAGCTACATTTACTACAATGTTGTTTGTAATTTTTGTGATGCTAAAGACAGTATGTCTATGATTAAAAAGGATCCAAAAAATTAAATTTCAATTTCACTTTATATTACATTCAGCACTCTCCAAATAGAAGATATAACTCAGAATAGGGTTACATGCTGTCTATATAAATATATTTATGTTGATGAAAAAGTGCAGCGTAGCCACACTGTATGATCAACTAAATTTAAAGTGGCATAAAAATTCAAGTGTGACTCAACATTTATCTGAATAATCCATCTGAACGAGTTCCCTCAAAATTTGTTTTGAGCTGTTTAAGCTTGTTCAGAGCTAAATCTTGTCATTTGTTTTAATTATTATTTCAAATACTTATTTACCTGTTTTCTATTGTTTCTGGTTGTTTCCTGTTCTTGTAAAATGAATTTCCAGTTGAGACCAATAAAGTTTTACATTGTCCTATTGTACATGTTATTTCCACATAGCTACAGAAGGTTTGATCTAAATACAAAATTGCTCCACAGATAGTAAAACTAAGGGCTGGCACTATGTTTTTGTTTTTCAAGACGTGATTCCTTGAGATGGAGCACTTTAATCATCCCACTCATGCCTCTGAGGGACTCATACCTCGCTCATACTTCAGTGTCATGATTCCCAAAGGAATACCAATCCCCAATGGAACAAAAGGGATGCATTTCTGCTTCAGAGGCACCCATGCAAGTAAGGCAGAGTAGTAATTTAATACAAGTTATTTTCTGGTACATTGGATTAATTGGAATGGCTACAGTACTTTCCCTGTAAACACATTTGTAATTGTGCTCACTCAGGAAATGGATGTCTGTGATTTACAAATTACAGCTCACTGCCTCTGAGCTTAAATACAGCACCCAGCTGCTCTCTAGTGTCAACTGCAGAGGTATGATGCTGCAAGGAAGCTGTTCACTCTCTCATTCTTGATCTGGATCTTCAAAATCAAATGAGCTCTGTGTACTGCTCAGTGGCAACATTTGCATCACCAAGAATGCCTATCACAAGGTGAGCAAATGTGTATGCTAAATGTGGAAGTCTGCGTATGTGTACAATTATGGAAGGGTAGAACTTGAAAGTGTCCATTAGAGCTCTCTTCTCACATCTCTCTGTCACTGTACTTCTGCTTTAGACATGACGTGGTACAGTCACAGTAAATGGATTTTATGAAAAGGAATATCGTGCACTGATGAATAAGAATTCCCAAAATGGCTCCTCAAATTTATGAATACTACTGCTACATTTAATTAAAATGATAATAGCATCAATGAAGGAAAAATGCAGTTATTAGCTTATTTCATTTAAACAGCACACGTACGGTAAATGTATATATAATGGAACAGACTAATTGCCTTTTTGAAATTAAGGCAGAGCCAATAATTAACTTACTTTCTGGGAAATCAAAGCTTGTGAACAGATGTGTGTCATTGTCATTCAGCGGAGTAGAATCTTCACTGCTCTTTTAGGTCTGTTTTTTGTTGACTTTTTTGTTCACTGTAGTGCTTTCTGGGGGATACAAATGGGAGATAGCAGTGGAATTATGCTTTTGAATTTTAGATAAACATGGAAGTAGGCCAAGACGGTTCTAAGTAAGCAGAGCACAAAAATCACGCAATGACACAAGATTTACATTAGTAGGTAGTTAGAAGGGTTACAAAGGACAAGTACATGATGGAAGGCGATCACGTTCTGATAATAAACAGATCTGGGACACTGTTGGTGAGAGAGAAGGACTATAGCTAGCTACACTATGGATCAAGTCAAGAGTTATAAAATATGCATACAAAGAAAATTTTCATACCTTATAGTGTCAGAAAGAGTCATTCAGTCAAATACAGAAAATCATTTTTAGTTTTATAAGCTGCCATTCCTTCAAGAGATGTGTTCCTTAACGATTTATCCAGCTGGTGAAGACTTGGGAGGGTGTATAACATACACTACCAGTTTGGACACATATAGAAATGAGAATGTTTGTGAAAGAAAAGCAGATTTCATAACATCAAATTGATCAGAATGAATGTGTAGATATTGTTCATATTGTAAATTACTATTGTAGCTGAAAACAACTGTTTTTTAAAAGGAATAAATACATAAACATATAGAGGCCTAAATTCTGCAAACATTAGTACTGTCTTCCAATAGCATGTTTTGTTTGCTAATGAAAATGTATTAATTTAAAAGGAGAACTGATCATTAGAAAACCATGTGCAATGATGGTATGTGCTCTCAAAGTGGCTCCAGATGGAGAATAGCAGGTACTATTACCATTTACTGTAAATATATCCTGTAAAATATGGGCACATAACTCATCCCATAACTTCATATTGTGGTCTAAATGTGACTTATCTTTGTTGCACATAATTATGTCTGCTTATATTGGTTGTGAAAGACAAAGAAATAAAATGAACTGAAACGGTTTATGTAGTCACATTAAATGTTAATGCACTGTGTAATTAAGGACTATCAGTTAACATGATTGTTTTTATTTTTCAAAAATGTCTTCCAGGATGTTTGGTTCTTTGGCTTAGCTTTTCCAAAAAAGTTTATTTATCTCAAATTTATTGACATCTCAGAGATGATGGACATTTTTCAGCTGGCAATGAAGAGTCATAACAAAATGTAAGGCACAGTGGGAGAAAAGACGACTGCTACAGCAAAATGATCTAAATTGTTATCATTCATAGAGTGTCGAGTTTTGTCCATAGCAATGTCTCTGGCCATCTATTGACTCCTCTGTACATCTACCTGCAGCAATACTGGATGCTTGGACATTTAACATTCCCTCTGGAGAGCCAAGGCATGACACAGAATTTCCCTCTCACTGGGAGGAACCATCTAAAAGTAATTTTTCTTTATAAAGTTTTCATTTTAATGTCCTCAACATCTTTCGCTGACAGTTTTACTATGCAATAGGTTTATATGGTGACCATCAGTTTTAGTAATTTCAAATTTGTTTCTGAGAAAATGTTTTTTCCATCAATTTTATACATGATGGCACATGCGTAACCATGGCAACAAATGCCCGGACCTGTTTTTGGATGGATTTAAAGTTGATATTCCCCACTGCGCCTATCAATGTTTGATGAGTCATTAGTGTATTTACATTTAATTAACACTGACAAATCAAAAACTTGACAAAAGTAATCACAGTTTTATCTTTGCATTTGCCATCTACATATCTTCACCAGAGATCAGTTATCCCATGGGATTTTCAAGTAAATCAAAAGTGAATGTCTGTTTTGCTACAGAAGCACTGCCTTCAGTCTGCTTGGATATACTTTTTAAGTTTAAAAATATGCTAAGTACATATGAAAGAACACTAAGTACTAGGGTAAACATTAAATAGAAATCTGTGTGATCCATCAGCAGAGAACAACAATGCATGTCTGACAAGAAGGACACATCCCTGATTAAGATTTATTTATAATAAATAATACTTTAGTAACCCCCCTGGGGAAATCGTGTGAACGGGCAGCCCCCTTAAGGTAGCCCGGATACAGGGTTCAGTGTTTCGTCCAGTGTTCAGTGTCCACACTTTGGCATGTGGCCAAGAACCAGGAATCAAACCACCATATGGTTTATAGATGACTGCCAGAATAACTCAGAATATAAGGAAAAATGTCCCTCTGATTATTATTATTATGACATAAATAATATTACTAAAATTATATTATGAAGGCACAAATGTCATTCAGCCATCCTACTTCTGGAGACACACTGTCCAACATGTTTTCTATCTCTCTCTGTAAGTACTACCGTGTGCAGAACACGCAGCATTATGAACTAAAGGAGCCCCTCTTTCCTTTGTTATGTATTTCTCTACCACCAAGGAAGTTATTTTTTCATTCATTTGTGTTTGTCTGTTAGCAGAGTTACTCCAAAAGCTCTTCATGACAGGATCATTTTTTAACCTTTAAACACACCTACTATAGATGACAGTTCTGACAGAAGAAAGTTCTACTAGACCTGTAATTGCTAATGGTTAGTGTAAACGTACTTCATCTTGCCCATCTCCTTCATTATTTCTGTATTAAGCCTTTTAAATAACTGCCTCTAGCTGCATTTTGCTGTTTTATTTTTTTCAGTTTCTTCTTTGCACCCTGTAATCATTGTTTAGCCCAGGGGTAGGCACCTCTGGTCTTAACACCACAAAGTCAATCACAAAGTTGATTTCCAGTTTGCACCAAATGTTTAGCGCAGCCAGCTATTATCCATGTAGCACATTGTTCAGCATGTCAAACAGCTTTGAACAAGCCTACATTTAAAACCAACTCAAATAATACAGCATACATTAGAAAGACACCCTTAGAAATATTTGATACATACAGTAATTGCAAAAAACCTACATGACTCACATACATACAAGGTCTCAGCTCAGACTGCACTTGAAGACAACAGAACAATCTTTAAGGGCATGAGAAAACTAGTGAGTTGTCCTGTTCAAAAAATCAGCTGAATAAAACAATGTCAGCTACATTTACTACGATGTTTTTCATTAATCGACGGGATCATGGGATCACGTTTTCACTCACATGGGGAAATATGAGATAGAAATCCAGTTGCAGAGTCAACTGAAAACCCTGAGCTTCAGATGCCGAAGCCAAAGGTTGCCTTGCGCTTCAACATGTCAGTAAACATCTATTTGTCACCTTGGGAATAAGAATGGGTTAGACAATCTGTTCATTGTCACAGCTGGCACAGAGTGGATTTCATATTGATGTGACTTAAACGGCAATGATTATGGATGACCTCATAAATCCAGCCTGGAAAAATGTAATGATGGATTGCATTCATCAGCATTACATTATACAGGTGTTATAGCCTTTATTACATTCACCAATACCACGGCCACCATGTAGATTAAAATATTGTTAACCCTGTCATGAGGGAGTGGGTGTTTAGCATGACAAAGAGGCTTGTCTAAAGCTACTGTAAATAGGAAAAGAATTCCTGGGTGACCTTACCCAGACCCACCCTCCCCATGAGCCCCATGACAAATAAATGAAATTAATCTTATTCATGTAGATATTTTGATGAAGCAAGATCAAACTGCTTCAGCCATAATTGTTGCTTTGCAACTTCTGCAATGAGAGTTTTTAAATAAACTGATACATAAAAAAAACAATTGATAAAAACTGATTATAAAAAACAATAACAAAAAATACAAATTCTTATCTAAAAAATATCTTAAAAAATCACATACAGGACTAATCCAGCCAGAAAGTACATGTTCATCTTTTAAGATTAAATATTAAAATAGAGTTTTCTTACTGGCAACTTTATTAATAATTAATTTAACCTTAACATTAATTTACCAATGATGGCTTAGTTCTGTTTAGCTGTTTCACAGTCTTTATACAAGCCTTTGTCACATCAGGCATTTTGACTTTTTATAATAGATGCACTAGGGGTAATATTAATGTCAACTCTGTTCTATTCATGTGTCCCAGTAAATCAGCATGAACAATTAGGTCAACACCTTTTATGCCGGTTTGTAAAATCGCAGGAATAACATATATGTTAAAAAAAAACATATATGTGTGTTTAGTGTCTTGTTAATGTCTTGTTTGTCCCGACCTTGCCATATGACTCACATGAGCATCTTGTCGAATAGCGACCCCTGTGGCAGCAGACATAATGATGGTCATCAATTTACTGTTTGTCTTTTTGCAAGTTGTAGCTTTGAAAACACTTTCAGTCACTTTCAATAGAACCCTTGGATTTAGTTTAGGAAAGGTACAGTTTGTGCCATTGTTACTACCACTACCTAGACAACAGTTTGATATTAAACTAATGCAAATGTAACGTGGATAAACTGTGTGTACATCATTCCATAAGCTAAGTTTGCTCACTGCTAATTAGTAAGCTGTACATCTAACAATAAGCTCTAACTTCAGAACTTCAGCTTCATTTACCCCGTCTCTATGACTTAAAATGAAGATAAACAAAGCATGATAATGTGCAAGGTTATACAAGGTTCATCAAGTAACACTGAGTATATCCAGCATCATTGCCTAACTCAGTGATCACTGCTAAATGCCCTACAAACCCATGGTCCACTTGCACATGTGTTGTTACTTATGCTACCTGACGAGCCCACGTATAATTAGGTGATATGCAGGTATGTTCACTACCAGTCAAAAGTTTGGACACACATAGAAATGAACATGTTTTTGAAAGAAAAGCATTTTCTATGTGAAATTGATCAGAACTACAGTGTAGACATTGTTAATATTGTAAATGACTATTGTACAGTAGCTGGAAACAACTGTTAAGTTATATTAATATTAATAAATGTACTATCCTATCATTAGCAAACATTATTTTTTTAGCAAACATTCTAGCACGTTATGTTTGCTAGTACAAATGTATTAATTTAAAAAGAGAAGTGATCATTAGAAACTATCTCACAGCTGATGACATGAATGTTTTTCATGTAAACATGGTATTTCCTGTGTGTGTCCAAACTTTTGACTGGAAGTGTGTGTTAGTGAGTGAAAAGTTATACTTCTCTCATTTATCTTGGTTTATCCTGCTATAGGTCATGGTAGTCAAAACACTATATGTGAAAACAGCTATGTGGTTGTGCACAGACTTTAACGTAACCATTGAGACAGACTTCACATCTTCTCTAGGTCTTTGTGTTACTTTTAAACTTTATGTTACAAGTTCAACTTTACGAACGTCTTCCTAGAAAGACTGAATAAAGTTGTCTGTCTCATCTCTCACCTCCTCTCAGCTGGTCAATCATGACATGATGTGGGTTCAAATTGTTGGTTTTGGAAATTATGGTTGATGCAACCCCTTGTCCAGTATCTGAAATATGAAGGAGGTTTATTGCACTACCTGAACACACGATGTTCCTATTGAACAGGCGTACAATCCTGTTTAATGTTAAATAATATATTTACTAAATATGCTGACAATATTTTTCTTTTTTATTATTCAAACCATGTTATGTCACTTTGTTCAGACATTTTTTAAAATGCATATTCTAATTGCAGGTTTTACAGGTAAAAAAGTAGCCTTCCATTTAACAGGATGTTTGAACAACACTGGCACACTGCAATTACATGCTACACTCTTAGAAGTGTAAAAATAAAAAAGGCATCAAATGTTTTTCCCCATTCATTTTTTTTCGTATTATGCTTAATGCAAATATTGTTTGTTTAATGTTGTGTTGTTTAATTAACCAAGTAAATGTCTGGGGGTGGACGATATGTTCTATTTTAAGTAGATGATAAGTTATTGGCTTTACCATAGCTGGGATGTAATTAAAGAGATATTCCATTGCATGAAGAGGCTGATAGCACTGAGTTCCAGTAGTACCTAACAGGATAAGTGAATTTAACCATGACATTATAGTGCATGGCTCCAGGAGCTTGCCTCTGGGTGACATTGACGTGATGTTAAATGCTTCAAAGGCAAGCAGACAGCCAACCTGATGGAAAACGTGATTGGTACTTGGAAAGAACAGCTTTAAATGAAACACATAATCAGATACCAAACTGCAGGCAGTCAGCCATACTACTCTGCATCCAGAGGCTAAGCTACACTGAGTCAGCTATCAGTCTCAGCAGCATGGGATGATTTGAATTTACTTCAGGATTAATGTCATTCTGAAATTTTGATTTGGTTTGTAGCTTTTCACTTTGTGACTGGTTATAGAGACTTTTTTTCCATTACCTATAAGGAGAATTCTATGGGAGCTCTCTTGTGCACTTCTGTAAAGGGGAAACCTCAAGAAAGTGACGTCTTGCCTTTTTTCATGTGGGTCTTAAATTGAAAAAAAAAAAAATCCTTGATGTGATAACAAACTATAAGAGGGAACAACACTGGAAGTCAGCTCAGATTTTTTATTCACACTGTGGGGAGGAACGCTTTGCCTGAATGTTCTTTCCACTTCATAAATTAGCAAACTTTCTCCTTCAAGAAATGATCAAATAAATCTTTTGGCTCTCTACACCTGAGGAAATGAAAGGCCCATTTGCTGTCAGATTAATTAGCATTGTTCTGTTTTTAATCATTGTGATAAACTGTGTAGTAGACACATCACTGTGTTATGGGTTTAGGGCGTATGTTGTGGCTCTTGTTAAAGGAAAATTCTTTTTCTGAAGCGTAAGTAAGGCAAATTGGGAGATACTGAAGAAGAAAAAAATTCCAATTATCCTAAGTTATTTTTCTCTTTGGATAAAAGTGAGGGGTGGTAGAGGAATGTCAGGACAGAATGACAGGAGCTCAAAGGGGTTATCACTAGCACAGCCAATTACCCCACAGTGGGTCAGAAAGAAAAGTATGGGTCAAACAAAAAGAGTCCATAAAAAATGCAATTACGGAAGACATGGAACTGCCAACAGATAAGCTTGTGTCCCAACAGTGAGATATGCCAACCGAGCGATGCAACTGATGCAGAAGAAGAGAGTGGTGATGATTCCACACATAGACTAATTTAAGTATGAAATAAAGATAGAATTGAGAAGGAGACTGAAAATACACTAATGATAACAAACATTATAACTCTGTGCAACAAAGCGAGTGGTGCTATATATACCGTTTATACCATTAATAACAAATAAACATTGTGTGTTTGGTCAAAAGTAACTCTATGTATTTTATCTACCAAGATCAGTTTGCTCAGTGCTACTAAACTACTGAGAAAAGTTGTATAATGTGATAAGATAACATTAGATGTCACAGTGATGAGGTGTCTGGGCCTGGACACAAAAACATGTCATTTGGATTTTTTATTGGTATTGATAAATTGATGATATACATAAGCCACTTTCCAGGAAGTGTTCATTCTTAATCGCCATATTGGGTATGGAGAGTCATCATTGAGGGGTAATATGACACAGTGCCAGAGAAGGCCTCCCTGCTCTCTTACTTCATTTGTATAAGAAGCAGCATCTCATTAAGTCAGTGTGTTAAGCAGGGAAGTGTGGTGGAATACTCTTAGCTATTTAGCTAGCACACCTCTCAGGTATAGAGAAACCTTCTGGGTTCAAAAGCCTTTGCAGAGCACTCAAAGATGAGGTTGAAGTTGTGACTTGGCTGACTGTCTGTGGAATAACCTTTAAAAAGCTAACCAGAAATTTTAGAAAAAGTAGTGCACAAGTGTGCAAATGTCCCTTTAGCAGAGCGACATCTTTTACTGATACTGATGGAGGGGTGACATGGTGGTGTAGTGATTAGCACTGTTGACTAGCAGTGAGAAGGATCCGTGTTCCAGTCCATGGGTCAGCCAGGTGCCTCATGGAGTGTGAAGTTGCATGTTCTCTCTGAGTACTCCAGCCCAACCAGTTCTCTATTATTATGTTTAATCAGACCCCAGTCTTACTTCAACCCTAACTTTATCCAGTAACTTCTTCCTACCACAGAACTGCAGAGGTCAGGGACTTTCTGTTTGTCCTCCAGCCACATCATCATCATCATCACCCACACATTGATACGGGAAATTGAATTTGTGACAATAAACCTTTACGCTCATCTTGTACTCAATACACATCAACTGTGTTTTAGTTCAAATCACGTCTTAAATGTGCAAAATTAGCAAAAACACCTCACAGTTCAGTCTCCACTGTTGTTTTGTATATCCAAAGTGTATTTTATAAGTCACGTCGGTGCCTGTGCAATTTACCTGTGTAAAATAGAGTGGAGGCCTTTAGGGCAGTTTCTTTTTTTAAGTTTAAGCAAAGGTGTCTTAAAGACGGGGCCACCTTCTCACCGAAATGGCTTATGTTTCAGCCCTGTGTATAGCCTGCTTTTCACCCAGCGTAACATGGGATTGGTTCAACCCCCCTCAGCAATTCAGTGGATGTAAAATCTAAAATTATTTAAGACATACTGGTCTTGGGGTGACATCTTGTTTTGCTCTGCTTCTGCTTTACTGTTCATTTGCCAAGTCTGCTGATACTGCTGCAAAAAACCCTGCTGCTAATTCTACCGATCAAGGAGTATTTCGGCTCCAAATTCACTCCAGCGCACTGGAAAATGTCAAGTTATGTTTACTGTAAGTTTGGCTTCATCTTAGTGACCAGTCTTAGTTTTGTATAATGTGTCATCATCATCAGTAAATATGTTAACATCTTGAGGGAATAGTGTTTGTGCCGTATGGTGGTTTAATGTTGCTTGGCTGTTATACAACAGCACAGATGATGTAACTGTTGTGGCTGTGTAGTAATGGCTGCCCACAACATTACAGATCCCCCACCATGTTTAACAGTTGGCAGAGGATATTATGGTTTGCAGGCATCCTTTGACTTTTTAAAATTTAAATGCATACAAATGTAGATAACACATGGTGAGGAATGACTCATCAGACCACATTAGCCTCTCCATTGCTTTTTAATGCTGCTTAGAGGTTTGTCAATTATGTTGTAATTTTAAGGTTGTGGCAAGCATGCTGTTAGGTGCTGGCCCAAATACGTTTTCTTTTTTTTGCCAGTTCAGTGTTTATACCTCCATGTTTTAGTCTGTTCCCCTTGACATTATACATTATTTTGTATTTTGGCTTGCTGACGCACTGACATTTGGTCATTTTTACAACATCACATTACAATGTGTAAATGTGTTGTAATCACTATTATAAAGTAATATAACTATTATTTTTATATTGCCAGACCAGAATAAGGAACGTACAAATTCAGATCAGACTGTGAATTATAACACACCCACCTCAGTTAAATCTCTATTAATTGAACTTCAAATAATGAGATTGCAACAGGCTGTGAACACAACATTATCGTATTAAGACCCTGTAAAGTTGATGTGCTACACTTTTCAGAAAACTATTGCCTAACTCCAGTATGCATAGCCACATTATCCAGTGTTAAATCTACTTTTTGCACTGTTTTGGTCTCCACCAACTCCTGTTTAGTTGATAAATGTCCCCAGTGAGTTGAAAGTTATCTTTTTCTTTCAGTGGTTTGATTCAGGCCAAGTAGTGTACAGTGTTTTCACGGAACACAGCTGTCTGTCAGAGCTGATGACAGTGCTGAGAGGTAATCAAAACAGTAACGTTGCAAGCTGAGCAAACTCTCACTGTGCTTCAGACTCAACCACCTGACTGAGGGCTCTCACTCTTTTTGTCAAACCAATCAGATTCTGCGATGGTCTCTGTGAACCAATCATCCCATAGCTGTCAAACTTTAAATCTGTTCCACACCCTGCCGCTGCCAGCTGTCTTTTCAGTGTTAGATCGATTTAACCCTCATACGCTGCTCCGCTCCTGCTCCACCCTCATCTTCAGTCATGTATTCAGCACCACCACCAGTTTCTAGACTCTATTGGGGATATTCCTCTATTGATGTCCTGAGTGGATATCCTGATATATAAAATTATGACATCATGATATTGTCTAATTGTCAGAGACTCCTGTCTCATTTCTGTGGTGCACACTGCATAAGATTCCTTATATATAAACTTTTATAACTGCAATCCCAGTGTCCAGGGGGAATTGAATTATATTAATTATGTAAAATGTGTGTTAATTTACCTGTAATGCATTGCCATCTTAAATGAATATTTTCTCTCAGTTTATTCAGTTTACATGAAATCTAAAAGATCACATACCTGAAATGCAACAGTTAAAACAAACAAACAATTACATATAAAAGAACATATTTTCCCCAGATCTTCCTAGTAATTGCTTTGTGAGTAGGCAACAGTTTCTGTATAATTAGCCATTATTATAGTAAACGACACCACTTGAAACCCATAATTGATTTGTGAATTGATAGCTAGAATTCTATTAATTTTTACCACCCACACATTAAAAAACTGTGGTAAAACAGATCTAAACACGTACGGTAAGTGGTTAGATTGCTCCAATTAACCTAGTTACATGGTTTGTTGACAGATTTTTAACTACTTTCATTTTGAGAAGATGTTCAGTCTAGTCCACATTTGACTAAAGAATCCTAGCAGCAGAAATGTTAACACAATTCTGTCACTTATACATCTGGTGAAGGGAATTTGAAAGCGATGAACGTCTTCTATACAAAACCAGGAGTGGTTCTGTGAAAAATAGCTGAAAAATGACACACTTCATAAGATAGGTCTGTACATCATATAGAACACAAAAAGGTAAGCATTGTTTTTCAGTTTTGGAAAGCTATTGTAAATGGTTGGAAAAAACCTTTTAAAAAAAAGACAACAAAAAACTCAGGCAATTTCAAACTGCAAGATAAAAACGTTTCCTCCAACAATAGTGAAAAATGACAATCCACATATAGGAGAGGACCAGAGAGAATAATGAGATGTGAAAGTGCTGAGGAAGAGAAGAAGAAAAGAAAGAGGCGAGTGCAGACAAAAGGGGAGGCAAAGACCATCTTTAAAGGCAGCATGGAAAAAAAAAGTGCATGTGTGTGTGAGTATGTGTACATGCAAGTAAAGGAAGCAGGGGGTGTGTTCACTTGGAAACAGCAGGGATGGCTTATTAGGAAATCATCTCTGATAGCCAATGGTTTTTAAGAGAGAGGCAGATGTCATTTGACTGAGAAGTACCACCTCCCAGAGCCAGCACATCCCCTTCAGTGTAAGGCAGCGCTGTGTGAGAACGCCACTGCCACTGCTCTCTCTTCTCTCCTGTCCGTTTGTGTTTCTCCCTCGTTGTCCACGGACACTTTCTCACCCTCGCTCTGTTTTCTCTCGCTCCCTCTCTCTCTTCCTCTGCGCTCGTGGTCCCTCTCTTTGCCCCTCCTCTCTCCGATTTTTTTCTCCTCCTCTTTCTTTTTTCTGTCTGACTCTGTCCCATAAGCAGAGATAGGATCTGTTACAATCAGCAGCAGCTTCACCAAGAGCCCAGGTAAGACCTGTTTTGTGATTTATTCACTTTGTACTGAAGGGCTGTAACACTGAAAGTGGGAAATCTCTTAGCTTTCTCTCCAATGGGCACAATTTGATTTCTCTATATTTGTAGTTTCCCCTTGCTCTGTTTTTCCGTGATGAATTTGAAGGGGTGATCTGGTTGTCTTGGGGCTAAGTTGTTTCCTGCTTTTGTGAGGCACTCAGGGATGCTTTTGCATGCACTTTTGTTGCTAATCTGCTGTGACAGTGACAAGTTTAGGAATTTGGCTTTAATCAGGAAGAGGGTACCTGAAGGTGCATGCAGGATGGTTTATATCTTCTAGACATCATACAGAAGCAGAGCTGAGGGAATGAGAAAGACACAGTGGCAGAACAAGACAGATAAGGAAATGGACTTTTGATGATCAAAGCTGGTGGAAGGAAGTTTGAGGAGCATGAGCTCGGGTGTTCGTTCACAGATCAGTAAGTGATGAGTGGACTCTCTATTGATCTGGAGCTGGCGTGCTACCAGAACTAAGCTGAGGCAAAATCCAGAGAAGCTGATGTGAAAGATTGTCTCGCTGGTATATTTATGGAGCGTTCATATGGGACTTCATACACAGTAAAGAAAACCCACAAGAATAGAGGATGCAGGAAAGTAGTTTTCATCCCCACCACCTTTTTTATAGATGTTTTTCACTACTGACTAATTGACACAAACTCTAAATCTGTGTGTGTGGAACATTAACTCTGAATGTTAGAAGATAATTAGATTCAGTCCACTGCTGTGTGATACAGGAAAAGGTTAGGTCATTTTGAAGGTTATATAGTAATTGTTATTCATTGATATTTATAGCATTTGTTAAAATAGTTTCCTTTCAAATGGCAAGCTTTAGAATTGATGTGTAAATCTGCATTAATGACAAAAGTGGCCCTTTCTACTTGTCCCACTCATTTGGTAGATGTATACATGAGTTTAAGATCGCCCATGAGCAATGTTCAGCCTTTGAAGTTTAAATAAACAATAGGAGAATGCAGTGTTACATCTGAAATTCAGCAGTGAAGAACATTAGTGTCACTTGAATCATGTCTCACTGTGGGCTTGGCTGCTGTTTGCGCTGCCTTAGAATTACTTGGAGGAGCCCTGCAAGAGGGCTTTTTTTGTAATGATTGATGTGGACATTATTGGTTAGTTGAAAGGTGGTCTTGGCTGATAAGTAATCTCCTAAGTTCATCTTTAGCTAATATTTTCTTGTGGATTGACACTCCATCATTTGTGTCTGTGCTAGAAGAATATTCATCACATTGATGAATTTAAATGTAATCTGAAAATAGCTCAGAGCAAAGTTGCGTTGGGTCTCATAAGTAATACAGCGGTGTGCTTATATTTCATTCATGACATAGTTTGCAGTGGTCTCTTCGCCTGTGGAGAGAAATGAGAGAAATAGCATTGTGATGTGAAAAGACATCAGTTGTTGAGGTGAGAGAACATCCGGACTTCCTGTTGTGGAAACATTAACAGCGGGAGCTGAACCACCAGCTGCACTTTAATCACAAGGACCTGCATTTAAAGCTGCTCATTTTATCCACACTGGCCACAGTCTCCAGCCACACTGTGGCAGTTTTGCAGTGCTGACACCATTTGGTGGCACACACTGCACAGAGTACTGAAAAAAGAATCCACAGCATGTGGTTTCTCACGACTATTAATGACACGTTCTTCGCATCCCTCATTTACTGAGCCAACTGCCTACCATTTAATACTGTAGTGTTGTGCAGTAGATATGTAGTATATTGGGCATCAGGTTTACCATACCTTGATATATAACAATGCGTTAATATTATCTGGGGCAAAAAGAAGCTGCCTCAGCTACTTACCTGACACAGCGTCTGTCATTAAAACAGCACTCAGCGAGAGACCCAGAAAAATATCCGTGTTTTGAGGAAATTAGAGTCAGAGAAATGGGGGAAGCTGGTGCCTTTTCAGTCCACTGAGGGTTCTCTGCTGACAGCTACACTTCATCTTTTTTTTTCTGCTTGGTTGTGAGCTGCCCCAGGTGTGACAGGCAGCCGGAGTAATGGGGGACGTTTGACAGATGCATATTTCCAGCCTTGAATGCTTCATATAAAGAAGATAGACGGCATGGATTCAGGCTGAGCAGGGGACAAACTGTTGGGCTGTGAATCACCCCAATGAGCGTGCCGCATCTCTGCCCAATTGATCTGTCACGTGACTCCTACAACCCTCCCAAGTTACTAATTGCATCCCAGCCTGATTATTGATTGAAATATGAGTGTGGTATATTGGTATTCTGGAGGCGGTCAGTATATTATACCCACTGAGGCTATTGGTCAAGTTGCAGTCAGGGAGACCCTACAAGTGTGAGCAACTGAAGATTTGATTTCAGAAAACAAATATTTTGAACGAACAGCAAGAATTTAACAGGGAGAGTGCGTGTATGTGATTTCATTCACAGCATCAAGGGGGATTTGTACTAATATTGGAGACTTTATGTGATAATTAATCTTTTATAAGCCTATCAGGGCACATAACCAGAAGTCAAGGCCAAGAGATTACATTACAGTTTGTACAGTAGAGCACAGTGTTTCTTGGCAAACAGACATCATCTGGCAGCCAGTCTGTTCAGAGAAGAGCCAATAGAGGGGTGAAATCTCCCAGTTACTATGTATTTGTCACTTGTGGGCCCTATGTGATTCGAAATCCTTGTATAATGTATATTTTACTTTACAGATCCATCTGCTGCTAAGTAGGGAGCACCCACATTCACTGGCTTAGTCAATAAAATGAGCATTTCAGTGATTTGATCTTGTGATCACTCTAAATACATTTTTCAGTGCTGTTTGATAATCACATACACACCGTATAATCACAGTTTTCTTCCAGATTAATGCTAATGTTGATGAATTTATCAGTCAGTTAATCAGTCAATACACAGAGAAGGTGAGTAGGCTAAAGTCGATCGAGTACCTCTCGGTACTTTGAGCTCATGTTCACATCTGGTAAGACCTAACTTAACAGTATAACACAACTTTAGTAAAGCAGTTTGTTTTGGCTTGTGGTCTATGGCAAAGTGCTTGACTGTCTGACTATCTTTTTATGTTGATGGTTCACATTGACATTTCTAAGTGATGTACTAGTTTTGTTGAAGTCCTAAATTGACAAATTTAACTAAAATTTAAACCCAAATTTAACTGAAAACAAGATCTAAGTGCTAACAACATCATCTGCGTGACAGTCAAATTGCTCCGACACCTCAAAAACTGCTCAGTTATAACGTGTTCATTCCAGTTTGCCTTGAACAGAAGTGCATCCATTAATGTCCACCAAATCTGAAACTTCCTCATCTCTCCACTCACCCTTGTTTGTGTTTTTTTCTCTCCTTTATTTTTTACCTGGCTGTGAGATGCCAACACTGAGTGATGTTGACAGTTTGTGCATGAATTCTCATCTGACAGCAGTCACACTGTCAGAGATTGTATGTGTAGCAGATTCAGGATCACATTTAAAATGATTCGACTTGGATCACTTCAGCACGTAATGTAAATGGCCATGTACAGAGCAATGCCATCAGGATGGATAAAAGTAAATCAAAATGACCTATTCAAAACAAAGAATAAAACAAGAAATTGCTCATTTTAAACTAAATTTAAAATTAAACTCGGTACCAAGAAATTGTGAAAATATTTCAGTCACAGCTTTTCTGTGCTGTTTCAACATTGATTTTACATTATGACTTGAGAAAAACAAGTTAAAAGTCTTGTCTCATTCTGATCAACACAGTATTATTACATCAATCAAAAGCACTTTAAGTGATTTCCACTTACCTTAGGGAAATTTCTCCATTACGTAGGTGTATGTAATCTTTCAATGCCCCAGTGGTATTTAAAATAAATAGCGCTAATGAAAGTTACTCTTGTACTGTAAATCTATGATGCTTAAGAACAGTTGTTCTAACTTTCATCATCAGTGACATAGATTCTTGTCTTAAAAGCAACCACAATTAGAGGCCACTTCAAAAAGGTAAAAAGACGCCAGCTGCATTAAGCTATGAACAACAAGTTGTATAAGTCTGTATACAGTCCAATGAGTCATACACCATATTCAGGTGTTCTGTGTTGCAGATGAAATGTCACATAACTGATTTATCATGTGCAAGCTTTGCTTATTACAAAAAGATGAACAGGGGACAGATGCTTTAGTGCACCAATGTTTAGCAATAAAACGACTCTCTGAATGATTGAATATCTTCCGATATCATGCCATAGACGAGCAGAGCTAGTATGAGGCTATTTGTCAATGACAGTCTTCAGCTAACAGTATTAGCTACTGTACATCTGTAAAGGGCTGTACGCTGTGAACGTACAAATCACTGCAGAGATACTTAATAACAGGCACAGAGCTCACACACAGTCCTTGGATTAATAATAGGTGAATAGGAACGTGTTTTATTGGCCATATTGTTTAATAGACTTAACAGACTGTATGAACAACATGACAGCAGTGTAAATATACTCCCTTCTAAAGTCACCGAGTGAGCATTGCCCTCCTAACCAATCAGAGAAGGCCAAAGTCAAGGATTGGAGATCACAGCTATCAGTCGGTAGTTGAACATGCTTCTGCGTTTATTCTTCTCCTAGTGAGGCTTTAAATTGGTTAGCTGCTGCTGGTAGATGTTACTATGACTGAATCGCATGCTCGATCAGCATTGGCTGAGATAGAAGAAGAATGTAGGTAAAGAGTTGGGTGGGCAACAGAGCAGGGTCAGGAAGCAGATTGGCTTTCAACTCTCATTCTAGTACTAGCTTAATTTCCACAATTTGTATACTGTAGCTTTGAGAACTTGTATAAAATTAGCTGTTGTCGATCAGTTGGTTAAGCAGTCATCCATGAACCACACAGTTAGTGATACGACTCCTGATTCGTCCAGGCCACATGTCACAGTGTCCTTGGACAAGACACTGAACCCTGAACCCATGGCACCTTAAATGTCAGCCTGTCCACAATAATTTCCCCAAAGAACATCAATACTTTATTGTATTGCCTTTCTGATAAAATCATACATTAGTTTTTTTCAGTATTAAGGGTACTATACCACAAAAGCTGCATGCAGAATCACACAAATCAGTCAAACTGATCGTTAAGGCAAAACGCTGTGTCCCTGGATTTTTCATGTCATTGGATAAAACTTTGTTGTCCCAGGCAACTTGTCAAACAGGCTCACTAGCTGTCCTATGGGTGACAGAGAAACGCGAGCAAAGAAGAGAGGAGCAGAGGAGAACACAAAGGAAGACTGAAAAACAAAACATACCTGAGCGTACCACAATGTGAACAGTGGTGGTTTTATGCACTTTTCTTCAGGATACACCTGATAGGACAAACACTGTGTTTTGTTCTCTAAGGGATTAATTGTGCCTGTGTCTCACAGAGGACACAAAACAGCAGAAGATGGTGTGTATGATATGTATGTATCCATATTAATAATCCAAAACTGATTAATATGTTGTACCATTTATTCCTACAGAGGTATATTTTGTCAACGTGTCTTCAAAACTCTGTGATAATCAGTGGAAAGTAGTCACAGACCATACTTTCACCAGTTCTGGTTTTCTCTGATTGGTTTGTACACACACATTATAGCCACTTTCTTATGCTAGTTGCATATAGTAACAAATGGATGTCAGGTAGCAGGCAAAGGTTTCTTAAACACATTATGCATCATTTCCTTTTTAGTGTAATGTTATTTTTCTCTGTAAGCCCAGTTTACAGACTCGTCTTTCATAATTAATATTAACATAAGAGATTGTATAGCTGCTTTGTCAGAAGTGAGATGTTTCAGTGATAGGTTTTGCCCCTGATCCATATGCAAAATTACAAAAGCAACAGACAACATTTAAACAATGTCTTATTCTTCCCCCGATGATAAAACTGCACAGTGATCCAAAGTAAGTAAGCAAACTATGCAGCTGTATTTGACAGATCTGCATTAAGAAAATATAACCTGTATCACAGCTCTCCTTTGAAGGTTTTCTTTAATGCTTTTTGGAAAAGGCGTGTCTGTGAGGATCTGCTGCGACAACCTCTTCTCATCTCCAGAGAGAACAAATTACTGAAGTTCAAATGCAGTTTCAAACCAACAGGAACACTTTAGACATGTGGAGCCAAGACGCTGTTTAGCAGTGATTTTTTCCCTTTTAACTCAACACGGCTTTACTTGCAGGACTTATCTGTCAGACACTTATTTTTTTTGACTCTGTGCTCACTACACCTGTGGTCATCCAATATATATTTTATTTTTTAGTCTTTAGGCGTGAAGTTAACCCTTATTTGTCTGTGGAGGACTAAGACTGTGCTGGGCTTGATTCATTGCTGACTCTAATGGTTGCTTGTGAATACTTTAGCAAAGTTCACAGCTTTCGTTTCAGAGCGTGTGTTGTTGGTTTCCTCTCTTACTCACAGACAGTGCTGTTATGATTTCAGTTCAAAGCTTTAAACGAGAATTTCTGGAATGCCCGTGAAGGAATTGAAACGTATTGCTGGAGGAAACATCCAGAGAGAGAAAATCCTCGCACCACATGGGGATCTATTGTGTAAACATGCGATATGCATTGAATCTAAATAATTATCACACATTTTAATATGCATAACATTCTTTCCGTGTAACATGCATAGAGTTAGCTGAAACTTCAAGAATAGAAATAGTGAAAAAAGACACTTGAATTTCTGATCTGTCTTTTGAGTGACAACTCTCTATTAGTCACTTCCATTTGCCCTTGTGTTATTGAAATTCCAGGGAACACTAAGTTATGCTGTTCAGCACTGAAAAAAACAGTATGTTGTGACAGTTTGTGTGAACTGGGATTTATTTCAGGGTGGATGTCTTAATATAAAAACTAATGTGAGTGTGGGTGTGGTGTATACATTTGGAGTGTGTGTGTGTGTGTGCTCATCAAGTGATTAACCATGACAGGCGCATAGGGATGTTTTGAGCTCATTACCTCTGATAACTTGGGTCACTAAAGCATCAGACTGACATCAGATGAAGATGAACTTTAACCATCGGTGCTGCTCTCCATTTCCATTTACTCTTTGTGTCTCATTCACATATTTGAATTTGTTGTCTTATAAAACCAGTCAAAATGATGCTGCTTTCAAAAAAATGTGATACAACTCAATTTGGGGACTCCAGAAACAGACTTTATCTATCACCCCTCTTCCACTGTGGCTTAAAAAACATCTGAGTCCACTTAAATAAAGAAATCCTCCTTAGAGAAACCTCTTTTAACAAGTCTTACCCTTGACATAGTTAGTGACGATGATTTTATGCTCCCGTACCTCTTCACATCAATCTGATAGAGGGCAGGATCTGGAAGCTATTATTTGGGTTGGAGAATCATTATGCCCAGCTGGGCTATTGCTACTTCACATTGCTACTCAGAACAAAAACACTTTTTTTTTTCTCAAGTCTATTGAATTCACTGACCCCCAACACCCCAACAGTTTTCAATTACATTAGCCCCCTCCCCCTCCCCGGTTGGAATACAAATGCAGGAGTTTGAGCAAGCCTTATCTCAAGGGTCTTTGTCAAGTAGCTGGCTTATTTGTCTATAGCTCTTTCCATCTGGCCACCCGGGTTATTCTTCGAGTGTTATGCAGTCGTCAGGCAGCTTAGGGAAGCTGTCACAAAAACCCAGTCAGCCTCCTGGAAGCCCATTGGCCTTTAGCTTGCATCTTCTGGTTCCATCACCCCTATTAACTTTGGATCACTGGCTGTATTCACTAAATCTTCCTTGCACGTAATAGAATTAGTGCAGCAATATGCTTTTGTCCTAATGGTCAGATGTTTTTCTCCTGTACAGACTCTCTTAATTGACATTCTGTTTTTTGTTATTCTCCAGTTGTCTTTGAGGTGTCAGCGATAATTACGTCTAATGATAGTGGAAAGGGTTTGTTCACCTGAAGAGAACACTTGACCTTTGGTGAAAAACATGCTGTTCCTGCTGTTGCACTAATGGAAATATGCAGCTGCAGTCAGTCAGATTCGATATGATGCCACTTTGATATTCAGGGTTTAGAACCGGTTTTGAATGCACACACCAGTTTGTGTCTCATGGATGTTATTTTACATGACTGGATGTCACAAGTAATGACTGTCAAGTGGAAGATACCTCGCCACTTAGCAATGCAGAATTAGACTGAAGAGGTGGGAGACCAGGGTGATCCCATTGGAGCTGCTTAAGAGGAAAGTTCTTTTGATTCACTGATTCTTTTTAATAATTGTACCTATCTACCTATCTGCAAGTAGATATTACAGAAACACGGAACAAAATGCAGCAAGTTATATGTACATTTTTGATGGCTATATCATGTCAGCTTGGTGTTGCCAGGACCAAAGATGATTCCCTTTGGAAGGCAGTTCACTGCTTATCTTGTCCAATGTCTTGACATTTACACACATCCCTTCTAGTAGTATGTGAAAGCAACATGTACAGTAACATGAAATGGGCAAACACACAGAAGGGTTGAGGAAAGCCTATTGTAAACATATTTCTTAAACATTGATCTAATGTGTGCATTAAGCAGAAATCACACACAGGACGTAGGATGGTTTTACAGACAGGGTATCAGTATATCAAACATCCTTATCTAGCAATTAAACAGTTCTCATTAAGTGACTATGACATTCAATCAGTAGCATTTGTCTAGAGCACACTGTACTGCACAGCCCTGGATTTGAGGTAACTGCCATTTGCAGTTGGCCCCCGGCTGATTTGATAATTTCATTGTTGAGCATCTCAGTTATCTTAGTATTTTGTTGCAACAAGATAAAGGGGTCCTAGCAGGAAGTCCAATGTTACTACCTACAGTGTTTCTTATTAGTACCAGACAACAGTTGAATAAGTTGTAAAGTGCTTTGGCTAGACAGTCAGTACCTATTGTTTTTAGTTTTCTCATTGATAATAAGTAAACTAGAAGTAAGGGTTCAAATTAGCATACAAACTTTACACTTTGTTTAGTACACATTATGCTTTTATATTATTTACACTTCATTGTCATCGATATATCTGGTGCTGTGTCGTTATGTGTAAACCGACACCCACACTCAGACGTACTGAACTGTATTTTACTCTTTTCAACAGTATTCACATTTTCCGACTTAGGAAAAGATATATTTTATATAACGAGAGTATATTGAGACAATTGTAATAGTTAATTCTGTATCTATCAGTGTGCTGAAAAGGCGCTGGTGTATGTGTGTGGGCATTTGAACATGATAGTTTGGTAGCTCAGGGCCCTGGTCTTTAGAAGCTAGTATTCTACTGATGTGCAGTGTTCCCTCTTTCTTTCTCTTTCTCCATCCCTGAGGATTTTCCTCAGTCTTTCTCTCTCTCGTCCTGCATGTGTTCAACAGCAGACAAGCATTAATTGCAATAGCTGAAGAATCTCACATTCATAATAGTATGCTACAGGAGAGACTATCAAGTCCTGCCCGTCTCCACATTTTCTGACTTGTACACTTAAAATGATTACAGTTCTTTTAAAGATGTAAATATAAGTTCGTTTCACCAGACCACAAAATGCTGTAATTAGCTGTGCACAGCGACAAGTGGTTGAGAATTATAAAATAGATAGATTCACAGATACGATTAAACAGTCTGTTTGGACATGTGAAAAGTCTTGGCTACCTGCCTAAATGGTAAGCAGAACTGACAGACACAATCTAGTTATGATTTCGAGCTGTGCTTATGTTGTTTGAATGTTTTGTATGCAATGAAAGGTTCTGGCACTCCGGATGAGAAATGGATGCTATCAGTGATCATTTTGTCTGCTGTGATATGTAGTCAGAAGGCAATATGCATAGGAAGCTGCAGCAATGACAATGAAATTATACTTCTTGTGAAGTCAGAAATCCAGTCAGCGTCACATAAACGCATTTGTTTATGTGTTCGAACAGCCCAGTGTTTTTATTCAAGCTGTTTTCTATCATTGTGGTGTGAATGATGTGTGGATGAGCTACTGTGAGGATCAGTTTTTATCGATCAGATTTCACCCTCATTCCCTGACACCTGGGGTGCAAGGATCAGTGTTGCAACTCTTTTTTTATAATGGCCCTTTGCTCTCTTCAGCAGGTGCCTGTTTCAAAAGGCCACCTGTTGATGTGCTTTGCTTTCCACAGGAGAAGATCCCATGGTAGTTAATTATTTCATTACACTCCAACCTGCAGCAGCAGGCTCTGTGACGTGTTTTCTATCCTCAATTGCAGTGCCACTAGATACAGTTTCTCTGCTCTTTTGCATCTAATTAGGACAAGCTGTGTGCCTCCAAACAATGGGATAATGACTGGCACTGTCTGTTGTCTTGTACTGGTGCTGAGTGCCTCTTGGCCAAGTGCCAGAGCCTTGCAATGGGAATCACTCCTTATATAAATGTGGCACAGTGATGAGTGCTAGGTCATGGTGGAAAGTATCGGATATGCACTGGAGGTTCTTTAACTGTTTAATGTTTTATTTTCTTCTTTCATGAAGATTTTAGGAGTTAAGTAGATTTGGGATGTAGTTCTCTGTAGTTAAAATTGGTTTAGCAGCTCCTGTGTGTTGGTGTGATGCTGACTGGAGATTATCTTAAATTTTTTTCATGGGCTATATTGTCCCTGAGAAAACAGGAGAAAGTAGCACTGATTTGTTTGGCATAAAATTCACCACAATTAAATTCTGGTTGCATGTTGTTTTCACAAAAATGATTGACAGTTATAAATTAGTATCACGCAGCGAAAATGTGTCCTCAATTGAACTCATGCCCCATAATTAGCTACAGTAATTTTGCCTAATCAAAGGTAATTTTGATATTTAAGAGCTACAGTTAATCGACTTTCCGCGTCGAGGTTTGTATTGTGAATGACGTTGGTCTAGCAGTTTTATAGGCTGCCCCAATGAAAAGAGATACAGCATTTCCATATGAAAACAAGCCATAAGTTATTGTGTCAGCACTCCACACGATGCCATGGCCAGCCTCAATAAATGATATGGAGATGTGAGGATTAGACCTGGTCTTTCATGTAAAATGTGGAGCCCTGTGGGTTCCCTTTAAAATAGCTTTTTTGCCTTCTTGAACAAATCTTTTCCCAGGCTCATAAATTCTTTATTTGTAATAGGATATAAAGACTATTTTGAAAGTCAGTGAAAAATGAAACCTTGCTTCTTGGGTTTCTGGTGAATAACAATACTGACCACATACCATTTGTGAACCAATTAAAACAATAACACACTGCTTTGATTAGGTCTGACTGTCAGTGTGCCTACAGTCACAGTTCTTATCTGCTGATATCAAGCAGGAAGGTGTCAGTCCTGTGGCACAAATGCCTCTATGTACAGACGCATACAGTAGAAGCGTCAGAAAACTGCTAACACTGTTAATGCTTTGCTGTGAAATACAGCTGTTGTTAGCAGACCCCTGTTAGAGCCAAAAGTGCTATTTACTGGCAACTGGACTTGCTTGGGGCTTTTGGAGATGTTTCACCTCTCATCTGAAAAGCTTTTCCAGTCAGAACTGAAAGGCTTCTTCAGTTGTTCGGTCGGAACTGAAGAAGTCTTTCAGGTGAGAGGGGAAACGTCTCCAAGAATCTCAAGCAAGTCCATTTGCCATCAGAAAGCAATTTTGAAAATACCATGACTTAATGACTGAGAATCTCCACAGACATACTGTAGCCGTTGGTGGAAAAAGTGACATGATTTCACCTTTTGACAGTGTATTTCTATGATAATGTATAGTCATCATGAGTTATATGCCTCTTATTAAAGTTCTAGATACTTCTTTGAAGAGAAACCGACACATGTAAGTTACTATTAGACATACTGGGATTATTGTCCCTTAAATTGAACATTATGATGGATAGAGTCACAGAAATTCAAGATATATCACTAGCGGTCAGATTAATCAGACCTATATTACATTTTCACGTTATTTTGCTCCAATACTTATAATGTATTACCCCAGGTTTTTATCCTTCCATCAAAGGTATTTTCCAATAAGCTGTAGGTTGTTATTTTATTAAAAGATGAATCCATCAGCTGTGTATCATTATTTTACAGTCTCACCAGTTCAGCTGCAGTATGCAGTTACAAAATCATTTCCCATTCTATAGACCATGTATTTGAATTTATTAATCAGGCATGCATGATCTGCAGTGTTTCCCGTTTTCGCATTCTGTGGCAGCGCTCAGCGCCTGTGCAGCAGGTGGCCAATCCACTTGGGAAAAGCGACATATCTTACTCTCCTAACGGAAAGTCTTTTACTTTGCCAACTTTTTTCACAAAATATAACATAAATACCAGAATTAAACTAAGTGGACATTTTTGAATATCCATGGTCAAGTGATACAAGCCAAGCTAAATAATTACTAGTTAATCCTGTTAGGCTACACATGAACAGTTTCAGTTTACTCCTTAGACTGCCAATATTTAAACATTTTACATTAATTGCTTAGGTTGACTATTTAAACAGATGGTGGTGGACCAAATTACTCATGTCTGCAGGGAATACAGTGTACCAAAACTTGTGCAAAATTTCCTTCATCATGAGTTTGGCATATCATATGATCAGGATATGAATAATACTATTTCAGTGTCTCATGTATTCAAGCACAAAGTGCTTTAATGATTTGATCTTATTTGTTTGTAAATCATTTCTGCACAATTGCCATCTATTTTTCATAGTATCACAGTTTTTATCTGATGTGTAATGCTCACAACTTGAGAATTAATGACGCAAAACTCTTTGTTTTGCCTACACAAATGAGTCACTGTTCTGCAGTCATTTGGACATTAATGAGGTGTTGAGGCGTATGTTGTAATGTAATGGTTAAGTTCTCAAAAACAGTGCAACATCTTCATTTGGCCTAAAACAAACAAATCAAAGGAATATCTTGATCACAGCAGGTTACATCTAAACAGAGGTCTGAACTTTGAAAAAAAAACTGATGTAACTTTTTCCTTCATCATATCATATGAGTCTGAGAGACAAGCTCTTTAGAAAAAGAAACCCAAAGGCTGACGGTGACCACAGGAGCTGAGATAAATAAGGCAAAGTCAGGGTGCTGTCTGTCATTTTTGGTTGTTAATGTGTAAACGCTTGGCAGATATGAGTGAATATATTCACTGTAAGACCGGTGGTTCTTGTGTCGGAGGAAAAAAAAACACAGAGAGCAGCAAGGAGGACCGGAGAGAGAGAGGAGAGCAGCACGATAGTAGTTTGGGAGAGAGAAGACGTTTATTACTAAAGCTAACTGAGCTTTCCTCTTCAAGTGTCAAAACCTCCCAGTAGATTAATGCACATCTGTTAACACATTCTGTTATTCTTCCACACATGCAAATACAGGTCTAAGATTGTGCACTTTAAGGCAAATGCAGTGACACAGCGCAACTACCTTAAGAAATCCTAAGAGAAGCACTGATCTGACTGTATTGACTGTCATAATTCATTGAGGAATGTATTAGTTCTGGGATAAAATAAATAACAAAGTACCTTCACTTATGCAGATGCAATACCAACAACGTATGGATATTGTAGACAATTAAAGCTTGTAACACATACCTACTGCATAGCTGGAATACAACGCAGGGATATTTATACAATATCTAAAATGAATTGGATATGACCACATCTTGTTGATTAGTAAATTAGCAATTCTGTTTTGTCTAGCTACATGATGATGCATTGACTTGTGCAACCAGCACTGATAAAACAGTATGTGAATCAGAATCAGTCAGGACAATCTTGTTAATGTGATGCAAACTGTGAGGGGTGGGCAGCAAAAAAAGCCCATTAATAGTTATCTTCTATATAGTTGATGTGGAACCAAAACCTTGCTCAAATGTATCATATGTTGAGCACCTTAGCTTTAGTTGTTACAGCACAGTTTCTGATTAGAGAAAAAAAACAACACATTACTTAGTGATCAAAAGAAGTTGCTGATATCTACAGTATATAACTGATAGGCGCCAATGAAAACTGCCCAGACAGATGTTGTCATATTGGGGTGTTGCTAGGTTACAAGTTCAGATGAGGCAAAACAGCAATTTTAATGAAAGGTCTATCAGCCGGTTGTGTTACTTAGATGAACCTAATTGTCTCACAGTTTTACATTATATGTTGTCTATTTCCTACACATCACACTCTCTGGAGATACAAAAGCTCCCGATCAAACAAGTTACATAAGATGTCATTTTGGAAGTCGTTGCATTTTATCACACAGACTGAATAATTTTGTTACAGCTCTTTCAGGCTCTTGTCTTAAAATTGAAGTCAGAGGCGGATGAGGCATAGCAGAAAATCGTTAGAGTTCTTTGTGCCACTGTCTCTGAGGATAGGCTGATTTTATCACTGTCTTAGGCGAGCTCGGGAAAATTCAGGCGGTCATGTTGAAGCCACAGATGGTATGTGAATCTAGATTAGCGTGTCCATTGATTGTAGTTCAAGTTTACTCTAAACGGCAGATGGAGCATCAGCACTTAATCTGATGAACAAACTGTGGCATCAGTATTGGTGTTTATTATTTACAATAACTGATATTTTTTTTATTTTTCCTACATAACACCTAAATGTTCATCTTCTGCTGTGAGTTAAGTGGTGTACATTTTGCACAAACATTGAAGTTGTTACCATAGCTGACTGTGAATGTCAATCAGTATTAACATCCTGACAGCTAACAAGCCTGGTGATGAAGTGATTCATTACTGGGATTAGGTTGGTATGATTATAACATTAACTTGTTAAGAAAGCCATTGGTGATAACATTTAGTTATTAACTTGATTGCACACTGATTAAAATAATTCAGTGCTACTTTTTCACTTTTTTCTTCTACTGTATTTAATAATGAGAACAGCGTTTCACACAGTGTGGTTTTTTATTGGACCTTTTACCATGGTGTTTAACAGGGTGTTATCATACCCACACAGTTAAATTTTCTCTATGAAAATAATTTTTTGCAGGTTTATATTTGGCTTGAGCAGGATAACATTGTTAAACACTGTTAAACTGTAGTAAACTTTTGCAAGAAATTGTTTTTACAAGTAAACTCTGGAACTGTAAAAGTCTCAAAGTACACTACTGACAAGAAATTTGTTTTAGGACCAATCGAGGTTGATGAATAATATTACTTTATGAAATAATATAAAGATCTAGCTCCATAAGCCCCTAGATTCCAGTATAATTTATTGTAAAATTTTTGGACTACAATTTCCCTCCCTGTGAATGTTTCTGCCAGTTCACATACACACATATTTACTGGTACTTGTAAAGGGAAGGCATCTGGCAGCTAAAGAAAACTGAAATAGAAAGGCTTTTGAATAGGCTGAAGATGCTGACCTCAAATTGCTTTTATTGTAACTTGGTGCAGATAAAATATTCACCTGTTGATGTGTACTGACGAAATGGATTTTAAAGATACTGTATATTCCGTAGGTGTAATCTCGTTCTTGGCCTCTTGAATTGCTAGAAAGATTTTACTACATAAATCTTTAGTAATGTTCACAACACGCTATATGAGAAAAAAGATTAGGCTTGTGCTAACTATTACAGTGATGAATACTTGCTGAATACTATTTACTGTAGCTGTAAAATGTCTTGTAGGAATGATGGAATGCTGCAGTTTTTATGATGGAATACAAAAGGATTCTGTAAAGATAGCATGAGAGAAAGAGAAATGTTGTCTTATCAATTTTAGCCTGTTCTCCGTCTACTACGTTTTCGCCAGCAATGTTTCACTTCTCTGTCTGTGAAAGTCCTAAACTTGAAGCTCACCTCCTAAACTGAATCCAAGAGGTGAGAAACAACCAGCGGCTGACTGATTGGACCTGTCAGCCCTCAAAACGTTTGATTGGATTTGGCCACGTTGAAGTCTCTGCTCTCACAAAGTGAGCCAGCCCAGGGTTCTCCACAGAGACAGAATGCTCAATAAAGTCCCACTTCCAACCTTCCCTTTCTCCTTCCCATCTTATTCAGGAAGCAAAATCAGATAAGTGCGTCACCCAGCAAAGTAGATAGGGCACTCACACTGTGACTCCATATGTCATGCAACATCTTCCCACCCAAGAATTGATAGAGCAACAATTAAACCTCTAGTGTAGGAGGTTAAATCTTCTTTAAATTAGTATCAATGTGTAATAAAGTCCACAGAGCTTTCTATCAAAGTGCCACATTTAATTATGATGCAGTATGGAAGACCACTTGTGGCTATTTCATGCTTCTGGCTAATACTTTATTAGTGTGCTTTTATTCAATAGGCATGTATCTGCATCATCAGCTAATTTCTGATTATAACCTACTTTGTAGCTGTAAGAAAAAAATTTATATTTTATAAATCTTACCTAAAATATTAAAACTGCACATCAGTAATAATATTTCTTGCCTGCGAAACTGGCTAACAGATCCTAACAGGTTGTGGGCAACACAAGGCCAAACCCAACTCAAAATGCCTTAGATAGTCAATTCCTCAATTGCAACTGCAGAATTATTTAACATGTCACAGGAAACAGTCTCAGCAAGGGGACAGCATAATGGCAAACACTGACAACTGTGTCAGCAAGGAGAAACAAAGGGTCACAAGCTGAGCAACAGGGACAAATGGATACACTTGACAGGATAGATAGAGAGAGCTGAATCAATACCACAGTCAAGCCACTGTTCAAAAGACTTAATGCTTGCACTGTAAATAAGATACATACAGTATGATGTATTATAAACTGTATAGACTTGAGTAATACTATTTGTTCTTCATGGTCTTAATTTTTGTTTAAAAAAAGCTGCTTCACAAAAACCCAAACTGCTAATCTGGGCTTCATGAGCCATATAGCACAAAGTAATTCTCATAGAAATTCATGTTTAATGAGTGTCAGTTGTTCTGAGTTTAATTGCATGTTTATACAGCACTGTCATTTCCATAACATCACACCCAGATTGTTTGCTGAATACAGCACACTGATCTTTGTTTTTTTATTGGAAGGAGCACACTGCTTTGCCTTTGGTGCCAGCAAGAGCTTTGTTCCTCTCAAGAGCTCTTGATTAATTTCAGTGTGCTGCAGTTTACACTAACTAATAACGTCAGATATAATCTTGTCATTTTTTTCTTGTGAGAGTGATTGATTGAACCGGAATGTTATATATGGTGCCAGAAAATAGAAAATGAGTTTAAATAATGAAGCTATGTATTGATCCAGGCAGGACTGAGGGAAGACATGATTGAGTCTTTACGTACATGGATAATTGAATTTGATAGAACAGGTGGAAAGATGAAATATCTAACTTAACAATTTTGACAACTTTGACAAATGTTTTATTGTTGCCATGGAAAAACAGATGCGAACTGTGAGTGAAAGTATGTCTTTATATAAACTGTATATAGATCTGTGATGAGTATTGGAATGGCGAGGGCATTTCATTTGTTTTTGCTGTACGCTAAATGAAAAAAAATGAAACAGAAGTTTAGGTTTTCATCTTTTATTTGATGGTATTTACCCCAAGATGCATTATTCAAAAGAAAAGATAAAAACCATTGTATAAGATGATCCAAAATTTAGGTGAGTAAAAGTATTGGAACATTTGTCTGACAGGTGATTCTTGTTAACCAGCTATATCTCATGAGATTAATTGTTCAGCCTGTAAATGACTACCCTTGGCTTAAAGTTTGGGTTTTCCCTGTGAAGCTGCGTTTGTTGTTAAAAAGGATAAATTAACATGAAGACCAGAGATCCGTGTGTAGCAAAAAACAAAAGAAGGAAAAACAAAGGCACCGCACAAAGGTGGACTCTGAAAGGTCCTGAAAAAGAAAGAAACTGCCGGTGTACTGAGCAACAATACAAAGTACTAGTTGGTCAAGGAAGATGAAGTTACTGTGACTGTGTATAAAAGGAGCATCCACAAATCAATTTCTGCAAGCAAAGATGTGTAATGGCTCACAGCTCTGTGCCAAACATCGTGAGAGATTTGTCTCAGCATAAGAATTTAGGTCTTTCATCATCTGCAGTACATAATATTGTGAAAAGATTTAAAAGGGTGAAACCCGTTCTTTGACCTTCAAGCCCTCAGGTGGCATTGAATGAGAAACTGTCATACAAGCATGATGAATATAGCCACATGGGTTTGGGAGTAATTTGGAGTTTGCTGCTCTATCCAAACATGTGACCTGAAACTCTGTTACACAAGGAGAAAACCATACATCAATTCTGTTGTGTTCTGTGGGCCTGAGCTCATGTCGGATGGACTGAAAGACAGTGGAAATGAGCTCTGTGGTCAGATGAGTCCACATGTCAGGTTGGAGTAAAGAAGACTTTCCAGGCTGTTAACTACAAAAGCTGCAAAAGCCAGCATCTGTGACGGTATGCGGGTGTATCAGTTACCTCGACATGAGCGACTTCCATATATGTGACGGTACTATCAATGTGGAGGCGAATATTTGGATTTAAGAGAGACATATGCATCAAGACATCTTTTCCAAGGAAGTCGATATTTCAGGAGGATAACGCCAGGCTTCATTATGCACATGCTACAACAGTGCAGCTGCTTAGCTTAGACCTGACTGCAGGTCAGATCTGTCTTGTATTAAAAAAATGTGTCCTACATTTGTCCTAATTTTGTACAGAATATAATTAAGTTGGACAATGACAGTCTTTCATTTTCACTTTTGTTACATAAATATTGTCAGATTCCAGCTTATCTGTAAATTGGTTTATACAAACCTTCAGTGTACAGAAAAAAACAGATTAGTTTGTTACTTTTTGTTTTGCTGTGGTTAAATGTTCAATAGCACATTTGCCATATCCCGCCATCATTGATTTGCTTTTATTTATAGAAATTATTTAAAAAACAGGCATTGGGTCTGCGTGCTCCTTCTCTGAATTCTCTTTACAGCCTGATGTCTGCTGAGGTCTTGTTGTTCACTGCCACCAGCACCAAGTTGAAGGCAGAGGGCAGGAGGCTATTTTGCAATCAGGGCTCAAAGTTATTCAATCATATTTTGATGTAAATCATGAAAGCAATCCAGTGTTCTTTCAAAACCTATCCAAACGCATGTTTTGTAAAGTTGATAGTTTTCTTTGCTGTTTGATTCTTTCTTGTTTTTTTAATGTCTTTGAGGATATTTGTTCTTGTTTATTCTGTCCTTCCATCTTTGAACAATGTAATGACTGTCAAAATCAAGGTAGTCTTAGTTGCATACAAGACAGTTCTCTAAATAGCAGCATTACCTATTTTTATTGTCTCTTAAGAACCTATAATATCTGTATTTCAGAAGTGTTTCTGGGAGACTGAAAGCAGTGTTTCTTGTCAACTTTTCATTTACCATCTATTTCACAGCAGGAGTGCCCTCCCCTACTCCGTCTCACCTGTCTCTGTAGCACATTGTTATGAGGAATGCATTATTCAGTACAGTAGTTTTTGGTTAGTGTGTCTTGATCCAAGACTCCATTCCCTCTTTCAGATTCGCTTATTCAAATGTGACAGTTGTGAGGGAGCTGTCTTAACACTGTGCTATCGAAGGTCTGAGCAGATTATAAGATTCAAAGAGACAAAGACGGTCCCATCCCTGTAATGTAGACTGTTGTCAGACAGATGAGTCACACTCTAGTAAAGTTCCCCAGAGCACATTCACCTGTATCTTTCTAACAAGGCCTCATCCATTAATAATGACAAGATGATGTTGTTTTCCTCAGATTAATTGTTTATTTCTTCTATGCACTGATCACAGACAGTTGATTATAGAAATAGGCACAATGACAATGTCATTTGCTTTCTTTCAGTTTCAAGTCTTTGGTATCATTGTGAAGCTACCATAGATCACTGTCTCAGCATATTCTAGTAGTCATTGTCTTTATATAACCACAAATGTGTTCTCATATCTAAGTAAAGAAAAAAAAATTTCCTTAGCTATGTTTTCTAAAACATTCTTGTTTTACTAACTTTAATGACATTAGCTAACTTGCCCAGAGATTTGCTAATTTGTCAAAAAACTAATTTTCTACACATTGTGTAATTGAACTTATTCCAATTGCAGAATGTGTAAAGTATTTAATGTGTACATTTTTTATCAAACAGCAGCTCTGGTGAATCTTTGGGTGTTTGCAATGAAGTTAAGTGGTGGTAAAAAAAAGTATAAGTATGTAGGAACAAAGAAGTAAGTAAGAACAAAGTACCAACAAAGTGAGAAATCTTAGAATCCACAGTGTGCATCTACAAAGTAATAGTCTCTCCACTTTATCTAAATGAATGTACTCACACAATTATATTTTCTCAGGTGACCTAGCTCAGTGACAACACTGATAAGATTAACAAAGTTTCATTCCTGCATCTGTCTGCCCTCTGAGCAAGTTCTGCTGATTCAAAAATGTTGCTCATTAACTGCCCAACCCTTTGTGAAGTACATTGGCTCTATAGCGTGCTGCACTACATCCTTAGCAACAGTAAAACTGCCAACAGAAAGTGTAGAGTTATTTCCAGCTCTAATGGGATCAGGACGCTTTTATCTGGAGTTCTTATCAGATGAGTAACTAATGCATTGTACTTCATTGAGGCATAGAGAGGTGTTTCAGTCACCCCAGGTTGAAAAGGTCAAGTCAAGGTGAGATCCAATCAAGGCAACAGCGCTGTCCCAGGCTGGCGGGTCCAAATGTAATCACACTCTCCAAGACTCCTGGTGAACTTACAGATAACGTGTGAGCATTGTTAGGGGACTTGGGGAAACCTTGTCTACACAAACATATTGTTTCACATTTTTCATGTTAATTGCATTGTCAGGAAATGGTGTTGCTTTGCATCGCAAGCACAAAGTTTCAAGGTGACTTTTTACACAACAAGTTGATGGCGTAAAAACCCTTGTGTGATAGATGCACGCCTTTAATTTGATTATTTATAATAAATGACTGCCATGATTTTTGTTTCTTATCTCTCATTTCACACTCGAGTGCACATAGCAGGGTTTTCCCTTGGTTTTCAGAGAGCTCAGGCATGCACGCCCACAGCTGGATGGGCGTGTGGGGGACGGGCGTTTACTAAAAAACAGATGACCTACAGTGCTGTGAAAAAGTATTTGCCCCTCTTCACACCTAAGGTTACAGTTCAAAAACTCTGATGACCTATTGTCTCTGAGCGCCTCACAGGACACTGGAGCGTTGCAGAGTTACATTGAAAACCCTGTACACAACAGCTCAGGATACAGTAGTTCAGCTTATGAAAAGGACAGAGGAAACATCCATCCCAGCTATCATCCCAATTTGACGATACAAAGAAATATCAAGGCAGCTGTAATGATAGCCTGGCAATTAGCATCTTCACACACACCAATCACATAAACATTGTCAAAACACTGATTTTAATTGGCAACACATCACAAGTTTTTACAAAGTCAATGAATAGAGTTCTTACTATGTGTTTTCCATTCATTCCGATATCTTGCCAAAAATCTTCAAACTAAAAACTTTGCATGAGCCTCTTTTTAATCTTCTTAGGTGGATGGACTTTATTTACCATGCTTTACCATGAATTCTGAGTATCCATTAGCTAAGATCAGAGGCACTAATCAGATTTTTTGTTGCACATGAAATCATATTACCCATATGGTGAAGCTCAGCAGTATTTCTGACTAGCTCATGTGTACTGTTAGAGCCTCACGGCATCCACGTCACATTTCTACTGTAGCTCCTCCTTCCGAGGCACAATACAGCAGAGTAAATTTGTATCCCCGTGTGCATAGGTGTGTCTGATTGGCGGATCAAGTTTTGTGCCCCCCTGTCTGGAACTCTCATTGAATTACTGCCATGTGGGCCCAGCAGCTGTTCCTTCTAGTCGCAGCAGGCTGCTGTCGTTAATTGAAGCGTAATGGGCTCAACAGCAGGGAAGGTCAGACAGAGCACTCTGCTGATGCAGAGCCCCTGTCAGAATCTATACACAACACACCTAGAAACTTCTCAACTACTTTTTGAGGTTAGAGTGATATAACACTGAATTCTTAACAGAGGAAGAGATAAATAATTGTCTGTTTTATTTGCCTTTTTTTATGAATCAGGCTAATTTAAAACCTGCCATAAATGTATTAGTATACAAATTTGCTCCGAGGCTTCTGTGTATGAGTGTGATTTGATATGCCACTGCTGTTCAGTTTGGATAACTCATTGTGTTGACATTATGTCCCATTGACACAAGCCATTTTAAAGCAGGCAGTGATTCTTCCAGGTAGTGCAGCACAATTCTTATTTCTGTTTTTTTTTTTTTTTTGCTGCCATACTCCTCTTTTGTCTTTTGTCTCTGTTCCCTCCTAATTTGTATGATCAGCATAAGCTACTTCACTGAGGAATTGTTACTGTCCCTGTATTAATATTATCAAATTAGCATTAAATGAAGTATGTATCAGTTGTTGATATGACATCAGTTCAATATGTAATGGAATATAATCATCACTGCTGTTAGTGGTCAAACACTGTGCTGTACTGAAACATGCAGCAGCATGTGCTCCATGTGTTAAACAGTGCTTCACTTTACACTGTAAGTTATGTATTTTTACGCATTTCAGTAGTCAGCAGATTTATACAGCTCCATACTTATTATCTGAGTTTGTTTGCTTTGCACTGGCTATTTTAGCACTGAAGACAGTCAGCTCAGGCATGCATAGCAATTCATCTCTGTACTCAAAGCATCATGAATTATCCTCCGAGCTCCACTTATGTTTGAGGATTCAAAAAGATTTCACGGATCATTGGCGTGAGATCAGAGAGTCATTTTTGTGAATCAGAGAATCACAGTGATATTGAACATGGTGCAGTTATTGCAGGCATTGTTTGGCTAGCTGTAACTGATTCTGTCTTGTCTCACTGGTATTAGGAGCCTGTCCGCTGCCAAGAAAGAGCCTTTGAATTCTGGGTTGTGCTGTAAAGCAGGAGCTGTGAAAGATTTATCTTGTGGTGGGGTGCCCTGGACAAAGTGGAAGTGGAGATGTAGATTTTGTATGTTTGTATGGATTCAGGTCTCAGCTCAAGCTGTTCTGTTGCAGCTTCAGCTTGTTGTTGTTTGCTGGTCTGTGGTAGGAGTGTTTTTACTCCTATTTTGACTTTCAGCCTTTTTCCTAAGAGATACTCTTGGATAATTCACAGTGTACGTATGTATATGGACAGGAGTAACCTGTGTCTTGTGCCAATGATCTTTAGGTTCTCTACTACAAGGTCTGTATCATAATGACTCTACATCCAGATGGTTCATTACACCATTTTCTTCCCTTTCTCTCACTTAAAGTTATGTTGAATCAAAGAATTATAGCTCTGGTGAAAGCAGTCTTGTGGGAACGCTGTCTAATGATCCCCGTTTTTGTTCTAAACCTGCCATCAAATTACTCAGGATCACTTGAGGATAATTACAGACATAACATTTCAATTTTGCATTTTGTGAAAAATTTCTATCTTTTTTTATGTTTTGGTTATAATAGAAAAATTTTCAGAACTGTGTCTAAAGTACAGAACAAATCTGGTAAAAATGAGATACAAATCCTCCGACTGGTTTAGAGATGTGATGCAATCACACAATATGGTGGCAGGGTCTGAATCTGTTCATTGTTATTCTTTGGCAAGGACTGGGTGTAATTTAAATATGATTTAGCTTAGTGATTAAGAATGTCTTTTAAAAATGATAAGCTGTTTTTAATACATAATTGTTTGTAGCCTAGATGCTGTAGGTGTCCATCTTTATAACATCAGAATTAAATTAATACTGATACAGTCATTAAGTCATCAAGTTTCCTTTTCAATCAAAATCCTATTAGTGACACAAAAAGCTGCTGACATGTTTCTGGCATTCTTCCAGCGTAGCTTCAAAATATGGCTGTTTTGAAAGGGCCATTTTTGCTTATTTCCTCACTGAAAATTCTCGATTTTCTCTGGTATTCTATTTATGTCTGTCATGCTCTGACTTGGCAGTGTGGTGGATTAACTGCTGAACAAAGAAGACCTTTCTTTGTGCATCTTATTTTGCTTTGTAGAAATCTCCACTGTGAATAGAATTTGCTATTTTCGTAACACAAATTACACACTGAGAAAAAAAAAACCTTCCTTAAACGTGTGGCCTGTAAGGACCATGATAGAAAGTAGTGGAAACATACACCAAACACAAATATGAAACAAACAGTAGGGATATTTTCACTTTGAAGGGGAATAATGTTTAAAGCAGTTAACAAATCATAATTTCCTCATGAATAATCTACTACTTTGTACTCTGTGTTAACACTGTCCTCATCTTGAATCAAAGCTACAAAATGTACCTTTTAGTAGTCAGATGTTTTTAGCATCCTTCATCACATCCTGTGTTTCATGAATTGTAAAAACATTGTACATTATCGTTCAGGTTGTGCCTTTTAAAAACACTTTGTGTGTGAAACCTTCGTTCTATGTGTATTTATGCTTATGATTGTAGATTATACAAATGCAGCAAACTAAGGCTTGTCTATGGCATAACTGGAAAGCTGCCAGTTCAGCAGCTGTACCATCCCACTGCCATGCAACCAGTGAGCACAAAGGTCACGAGACTAAAGACTTGTTTGTATTGATTTTGATAATGAACTCTGATGTTGAACATAAAAAAATAAAAGCACTCCACTGTATAAAACAGGGTTGATCAAAGAAAGAAAAGTCTTAACTAATTTAAAATTTAGATTTGTGACTTCATATTAACTTCTTTCTTGCTCATACAGTATCACTAATATTTTAATATCCATCTGTTTTAAAGGTTGAGACAGTGGCATTAGGACATTCGCGTTTATATCAACATGGGCACAACTTACAGTAGCTGCAGCTAATCTTCCTAAGTTACAAGCTTGTAATGTCTCGCAAGCTCATGATTGCCATTTAATACTCTTTATTAACACTTAAGCCCTGAATAGAAAAGTCTCTTCATTATGCTGTAGGTTGGTGATCTTAAGCAACAATGTCTGTATCATTTTACTGGATATACAACACAAAACCACTGTCTGTATCTGTGGTTATGTCTCTGTACCCCAGTAGTACTCTCTACTAGTAGTATACTTTATAGTGTTTTAGATTATACTTCAGAATAAAAGTGTTTTCTACTGCCATTTTCTGTATTATGCAAAAGATGCATTTCATTTGGCCATGCTGGCAACGGCGGGAAATTTTTTTTAAGCTGATCTTAATCAACTGCAACAGTGCAAGATAACTTAAGGGAAAGTGGTGGTAGTGGTCCTTTATCACATGTGTCTGCACTAAAGGGAAAACTTTAAATATTATTATTTATTCAATAGTAAAGAGCACAGACCATGTGATTTAATTGGATCATGATTTTAAAAAGTGGCAAACTAATAAAATGTCAAGCTCAACATAACATATCTCACTACTATTCAGTTATGTATGTTTGGATTAATGTTTCCAAACTATGTGTGTGTGTGTTTATGCTGTTATGCTGAGATAAAAAATTTAATTGTCTCATGATCTTAAGATAACATCTTAACATAAAATAATAATAAAAAAACAGCAAAACACATTTTTTCTCATGATAATGTGATAAATGTTCTTGTTATCTTGTGAAAACAAAGCATTCACTGAATCATGGCAAAATCATATTTTCATTAACGTGAATTTCGAAGGATGAGACATCAGGTGTGATTAGATGAATCAGACACTAATTCTGATGTTGATAAATTATCTCGTTATCACAAGAAATGCGTTTCGTTTTCTCAAGATCACCAGGTAATTAACTTGTGATCTCATAAATAAATAAATAAATAAATGGCATTTATGGCTGTTTCTGACTTCCACAGAGGTTCGACATGCAGTGGGAGGAGATTCACACTTATATTTTATTTTATTTAAAAAGGCTATTGACAAAAAAATTCAAAAGCTCTATTGGGCCATTAGCATGCATATGAGAATGTCCCTAACTTCAGCTCCTCAGTTCCCTGTCTTCTGACAGGTTGAACACAGTGTAGGCTTCAAAATCATGAGCTAGACGTACCATGTGGAATATAAATTAGATTTTATATTACTCTCAACTACTAAGAAAAAAGGATGACACATTATTGAAAACAAGGGCCTCTGAATATGAAACATAAGTATATCTTCTTGTGTTAAGTTTAAATATGTATGTATAGCAGCATATAATAATAGTTTCCCTTTTTGCAGAGCTGCCCTGCTTGCAGTGAACGAACAACATTCTGTGTCACCCCTGACACAGAATCAAATTCTGAATCTGATCTTAAGTGTGCACCCATTATCACACTTTCTAGATGGATGGATGGCAACTCATCTACAAACAGCATCAAGTATATTCGCTCCACAAATAGCCTACAAAATTCACAACAGTTTTGCTTTTTTACACCCCATAGCAAAAAAAGGAGGCTACAGTGCAGCACGACAAACATTTCTATGCACAGTGTGCCCTTCGACTGAATGACGATAAATTGTAAGTTATTTTATTTTTCCTTCCTAATTTCACTATACACAATAAAAGGAATCTTGAGAACCTAAATAACAACACTTGGTATCCAGTGCCAAAATGTGGGTGGTGTCTTTGTCTCTACGTTATGCTTTGAATGACAAATTATGAAAACAGTCCTATTCTGTTTTTACATCTCAGAAATACAAATAAAATTGAAGCTTTCCTCTTCAAGTATGTCATTATTATTATTCCACTCAGACCTTGAGAATACTATTCATGGCCTTATTTTCTCTCATTTAAACTACCGTAATTTCATTTACTCTGGGCTTACTACAAAGTCTATTACACATCTCCAGCTAGTTCAAAATGCAGCTGCAAGATTACCGACTAATCTAAATAAAAGAGACCACAGAACTCTCATCCTGGTTTCTTTACACTTATTACTAGTCAAATTTAGAATTAATTTTAACAGTTTATCAATTGTTTTTAAAACCCTACATGGTCTTTTTGATTTGCTGATACCATATGAGCCAAAGTGCCAAGCCAAATTCCCAATTCTTGCCATAAAAGGAGATTGCACTTTTGCTATTCGAGACCCATAGTTATGGAATGCACTTCCAGAAAATCAGGTCACATGCACATTAATATGGTTATGTATTTATATTTTTCAATGTTTATGAACTACGTTTTAGTTGCCATTAGAGGAAATGCTGTTAAAACTACAAGAGGAAGAAACAGAAACAACGGAGAACAGATGGAAAATGCAGCGCACAAAGTCACGCAAAGCTTTGAGATCATGAAAAAAGCTTTTTAAGAGGCACCAGCGAAACCATGATAACAACAACCATCCACGTCTTCTTTCAAATGACATTTAGACATATTGTGTGAGCGCTGAACACTGGAGCCAACTGTACAGTGGAGAAACGTGCTTTATTTAATGTGTATGTCACTATTATTTGTTAGTGTCATCAAGATATTTCCATCATTCACAGACTCATTTTCACAAATTATTAATTAATTAATTATTAATTAATTCTTTTAATGCCTGCATGCAGTGAAGACAATCTCTTTCAAACGCTCGCAGGCTCAGCAAAGAGCCTAATTGCAGCTGCCAAAACATTGTCTGTGTTCCTCATACTAGAATAGGTACTTATTCCCTTTCATGCTACACCTTACATAAACACCCATAGAGTGAGTGACAAATTGCATTCTATCATCTCCATTTTCTGCTCGTGAGTCTTGTATAGCGCCAACACCTGTGAGTGGCATCAGTTATCTTACTGATGAGCTAATTCCGCTGCCTTATTTGCAAAACACATTTGACGTGTGTCAGATCTGAGTCAGACATTGTTTGTCATTTTTTTATTTCTTTGTTAGAATATTTGACAGGTAGAGTTAACTATTGCGTAACAGTTCATTCATCTAGGTTAGCCCATGATTATTTTGAAACTGCATGTAAGCGAGACAAACAGAGTCTTAAACAGCATTTTAGGCAACATAAGAAATGAAGAAACCACTGAGTGTAATGGCTGTCTGGAGACCAGTGCATTTCCGCTATATCCACACTCACAAAGAGACCTGGATCAATATAAGGTTAAGGTTTAATCCCTGGAACACCCATGAATCAATACAGAAAGTCTCCCATTCCGGTGACTTTCCTCTACATGGAACCATAATTCCCAGTAGTAAGCTGGGCCAGCCTCTCCTTTCTATCCGCGGCTGCACTCTGAAAATCCAGATGGCTACAGATCTCAGGCAGCCTGTGTCTATTGTCCTGAGTCCTTATCTCTCTGCAAAATACTGGTGTCCCCTTAAAGCACACAGCTCCAACTTGTTTCCCCTCACCCGTCAATGTGAACTTTGAGCTCTAATGCAGTGTCATTAAACTCTAACCATTTTATGGAAGAGACTTCAAAAGTCAAAATGTGCGCGTGCTTGCGTGACCCTGCCTGTGCCTATGAGAACCTTTGTGTTCTGTGTTTTTTTGTATCAAAAGAAATGTTAATATCTGTTCATAGCAAGCCCCTGATCACCACTGTGTGTGGCACCATTGCTCTCACCCCACAGCTTGGATTGATGTTACACACACACACGTTAACTTTCAGCACATCAATAAACACAGTAGTTCATCACATAGCAGTTGGTTCATTGTTTCAAATATGTAGATAGCTCAGTGTGAGGTAGAAACATAGCTGTGCCTGTCAGGGTTATTAGTGCTACTGGCTGTGTTGATGGGTTTGGAAAGGTCAGTGAACAAAGTGAACATAACGTTCTGACATTTAGAACTGAGAACAAGGAAAAGATGATAATAATAATAATGTTTTCAGTGACTCAAGACAAAAAGAAATGTCTTCATGTATGCTCTAAAGCTTAAAAGTAGTATTTGAGTATTAAATCTGAACTTATGGTCGAAACTCATTTGTTTTGTTTTCAAAATTCTTTGACTGTCAGAGTCAAGAGGTTTGTGCTGGTTAACCAGATACGGCCCAGCTGTCAGGGCTGTTGACTCTACTTTAAATTCTTAGCAACATCTTAATTGCATCTTGATCTTAAAATATGCAGTTCTCCTTTAAAGACCAAAATGGACATGCTTGTTATGCAAAGTCTGCTTTTGAAATGAGAATTTAGTTATAATGTCTTTGTCAGTCTGCAGCACCTGTTAGACAGTGAATAGGTCAGTGTATTGTAGATAAATATTGTAGGTAAATAAAATCATTGACACCTGTAAAATGTTAACAGTAGCTACACAACCATGTGTCATTACGACTACTATACAGCATCTCCAGCTTTCTCTTTCACACATCTCCGAACGTCTTTATTTTCCCAGCGTGTTGGGAACAGCCTTTACACAACTGTAGATTGCTACTTTTAAAAAGGATCATCACTTATCTCAAGAACCACGCTTTTAATTTCATCCATGGTTCCCCTCTTGCCCACATTTCTCCCTCTGTATAATTGACTTTTCACAGGTTACAGTCATCTCTGGTCAGCTCTGGTCAGGCTGTGCAGGTATCAACACCCTCCTACCAGCACTACATACACGCACACACAGATAAACACACACAGCTCTCAGTACATTAACAGTTATTCTCCAGAGGGACACTTGTGACCACGGGGTCCAGCTGTCTCTGCAACTGCTGACCCATGTTATCAGCCTGCCTCAGCAACCAGCCCTCCTCAAAATTAATCCTGACGCCGTCAAGCAGACCCCCCTCGCTCACACTGATGGCTCCCTCACTGGGCAACAATCCCCTCTGGGTCCTCAGCAGCCGGGACTCAGACACGCTCACCTGCATACCCCATTCCCACAGGACACTCCTATCAATTGAAGAGGGGAGACTGCAGCCAGTGCTGCGTTAATTATAAGCTTTTTTAATGAAGGACAGATAGAGGCTGTAAGGCCAGGTGGAACAGCCACACAAAATAAATCCGATTATCCAGGAACGGATTGTTTCTCTTTCAAGCTCTCCATCCCTCTCATTCTGTCTTTTGTGGAAGATTTCCCGAGTTCTGCTTGAGAAAGCAGAGACATTTGTTTTTGGTGTCCATTTCTGCTCCAAATCCTCTTTTGCTCTATTTTGCAGATGCTGTTTCAATTTCTCATGGGAGTGCAGTTCCTTTATTTTGATTGACAATGAACAACCTGAAACATAAAAAAAGGAGATTAGAGATATCCTTTCACCTAAGGCAACTTTAGCCATTTCCTTTTTTTATTATTGGACAAGTGTCTTTTTTGTCTTTTATTGAACATTTTGCAGCTTTTGTTCTGCGCTAATTTGATATTCCGTGAGATCCCTTTTCATGTCTTTGATGAAGTATTTATGCTGTGAAAAAAATGGGTGAGAATTATGTGTCTAACAGCACAATGCTCTGTAGATTTTTTTTTAAGGTACCACATCAATTAGCACAATTTTCTCTAAAGGCTAATGATTCACTTTGAACGAGAGATGCGTGCATTAGTAAATGATGCATATGTCTATAATTAAACACTTTTTGTATGCCTAAAGCAGGTTTGATTAATGGAGGTATTCTCTGTTAAACATCAGAGTTTGTTAACATTAAAGTAGATCAATTTATCTCTTAGAAAGCATGCCTGTCTCTGACTGACTCAGGATTGTTTTGATGAACATACAGTATAAGACTGAGCCGCAATCGATCACGCCGAGCAGGGATTATTATTCTGGATCAGAGCTTTGAGTTTAAGCAACATAGAGGTTGTATATTAACGCAGCTGTGGGCTTCAGCTTTCCCTGGTTTGATTTTTCCTCTCAGATGTTAATCACATATCAAGAAATACTATAATTGCAGATTGTGAGTCAAATAATGCTGCACTTGCGAGTACCAAAGGAAAGATTCCCTTTCTGCCACAGTATTTGATGTAACTAATTTGATTAAGACATTCTCTGCAGCTCGTCCATATTTAAACATCATGATGCCATATTTTTGCCTTTTTCAAATTTACCCTGTCTGATCACATTTGCTTTGTAATTAATCACTGTAATTCAGCAATTTTCTGAAGAAGCATGTGCTTCCAGGCTGGCTAATTCAATGATTCAATTTCTAATCTAACCTAAAGTTATTTTTCATAAGCATCCAGACACTGGGAAAAAAAAGGGAAATGCCACAATGTAGAGATTAAAAAGATTTAAAGCCAATTCCCCAATTTTTGCGAGGAAAAGATACTCAGGAGTAGATGGATGGTATCATTTAACTGATCTTTATGTGGTGAGGCTGGGTGGGCACGGCTTACTTAAAATTCTCCCCTGCCGTTATCACTGCTGTGACCCTGTCAGCTTGCTTAACTAGCCATACCAATGCACCTACAGCACATGGGGGAAGGCAGAAAGAGCCATAGTATGTTCGTTGCCACAACGATAAACATGAAGCTGATTGAGTTCACAACCCTGGCTTCAGGAGCAGCTGCTTTGGCTGCCAGACTGTTTGAGGTGCTGGAAGAGTAGAGATACGTCTCTTTTTCAGCTACAGCTGCATACAACATCTTAATATTCAGGGAAACTGATTTTTAGTTTTTGGATATATGCCCTGTTTAAGTGATGGGATTATTGACAAAGCATCATAGTTGAGTTCGACATTTGTCTTCTGAGATACTGGGGGTAGAAAGTGATTTATCATGCAGAAAGGTTTTAAGTTTTTGGATGCTGCCAAGCCTGTTCATGAGGTTTATTTCAGGAGCTATTCAGATAATGCGAATGGGAATTCATATTCTGATCAGAGGTTTTATCTAATATATGTGTATGTATACATATATATTGACATTGTTATATTATAACAATGGATTCTAAGAGAAGGAAATGAAAAGTCATCTGACAGATGGTGATGTGGAGGAGATGGTTCATCATCCACCCACACAAGCAGAAGGTTAGCACAATATCATGTTACAATACAACTGTCCTTCACTGATTTTAGCAAAATATGTACAGTGTTGTGAAAAAGTATTTGTTCATGCTCAGAAACCCTCCAATTTGGCTGAATTAAAACAATTGTGTAAAGGAGAGTGAGCTAAATTCCTCCACAGCGACTGAAAGACTCATTACCAGTTATCACAAATGCTTGATTGCAGTTGTTGCTGTCAAGGGTGGTACAACCAGTTATTAAGTTCAGGGGGCAATTTCTTTTTTTTCACATAAGGCCAGGCAGGGTTGGACAGCCTTTTTACTTTAATAAATGAAATCATCATTTAAAACTGCATTTTGTATTTACTTGGATCATGTGCAATATTAAACTTTGTTTGACAAATACACACAAAAATAATAAAATCAGAAAGAGAGCAAATATGGTTTTACAGCACTGTAGGTCTTGATCTCTACAAACGGACCAAAGCACCAGACCCACAATAAAATGTTACTATGTTATAGTGATAGTAGAGGTTGTCATATTAGCATTTGATGTACTCACCATCGTGCTATTCCAATCCCTTTGGAGGGGACTGTATGCAGTCAAATAGTCATACACTGACTAAATAAACTCTTTGAAAACCGCTGAAAGTTATGTAGGTTAAGAGCTCTAGACAAGTCAGGATGGGTTTAGGCTTTCAGACTGGAGCAATGTGCCAAATCAGATGAGCTACCCAGTTTCTGAAGGACAGTGAGAAGCACGAGGCAGGTTAAAGCGGGAGGAGACTGCTGTCACAACAGGGGTTAGCAAATACTCATTTGAGATTGGACAAAAGTCGTGCACTAACTGATCAGCAGGCCAGCACTGCAATCCCTGTCAGAGCGAGGCTGTTAGGATGGAGCAACACTGACGTGTTGTTAAAATTGCCACGTTTATGTCATGCTTTTAAGATGCCTCATTATTTTGCTCTTAACATCCCTGTTAAAAGCCAAAGTCTGCGTCTGTTTTAACAATGTATTTTGATTTATTTTTAAGTGTTGCTAAGACAACAATTACTGCATTATCAACTAGATGCCGAAATCAGCAACAGGTGAGAAAATAGTATGAAGTGTCACACACACCCTGACCGCAATGGAAGTTGAAATTGAATAAAGATTAAATTGTATGTCTCTGCCTGTAACAGCATGCAATTGATTTTGTTTCATTCAGCAAGAGCACCGTTCTTCCATTCTGTTTGCAGGCTTTTATTTAGTTAGTCGCCAGCTAGAGGAGGAGGAGAAGTGCAGTTACAGAGACAAGCTCATTTGAGTCACAATGGAATGGCAAAGCAAAGCACTTAAAGGCCTTGGGAAATAAGGTCTGGGTCACTGGGGTCTGGGTTTTTCAGAAGCGTGTGCTGGAAGGGCAATAAGGGAGAGGAGCTTAAAGCTATGGCCACTTAGGAGGGTGAATGGGGGACAAGGCAGGATGCGTTAATAGAATCTGAATTTCCTCTGGATGATCTCTCAGAACAGGGTTGGATGGAGGCTTGACAGGTAATCACTGAATATCATAGGGAAGCACAAACCTTGCAACTCTACACTACACTCTTATCTTTGATATCACTGTCAGAATGTGACACAGGCGATGAAAAGTCATCATTGTAAACCTTGCAGTTTTATGTAAAATTCACAAACAACAAGCATCACTCTTCTAATATGATACCTAAGTGACATTGCTCCTCCCTTCTATAACTGAAGCAGGTCTAAAATTGGAAGACATGATCCCTATTTCTTTCTTCTCAGAGAAATAGTAGAGTGAATAGAAGACAGAACAGATGAGTGTATTGTAAATCACTGCAAAGTCATACCTCTGGACCACTGTGTGCTGATAGTGTATAAGATAAAAGAATGCTGCCTTCAGGTCATGTATCTTTATAAAGTCACACTGCATCTACTCACTGTTATTCATTCTTTTTTTTTTGCTGTCTGTAGCCTTTGCACAACTTTGTGATGCAAAATATCTATCAACAATGCATCATATGGAAGGAATTTAATCTTGTAGTGTCATTGTGTGAAGTGTCAGGATTTATTCTGCAGCACTATCAGATGTTTATATCAGTGTCTTTTTTACCTTTTTCCTTTTTTGTCTTCTTCTACCTTAGGCATTGTAGCTCAGGCTGACTCCTGTGCCAGCCCCAGTAGGAACATCAGTAGGTGGGTACTTGACAAAGCCAGCGCCAGGGAGTTAACACCAGTCAGTGCTGCTGGAGGTGTGACACATTCCCAGCCCTCTACACATTGATTCATACGGGATTAAGTCACTGCATGATGCTTCAGGCGGAAGGCCTGGCGCAGCTGATTTACCATCCCTGTCAGACTTAACTTCTTTGGAGGCCTCCTCTGCCCTGTTCCTGTCTTCCGTGGAAGGACTAGTAAAAAACATCTGCCACTGCACCCACCAGATCGCCCAAGGGGATGACTGCACAGGTACAGTGTGTATTTAAATGTCCTTGTAGTTGTTTGTGAGCATAGTTAAGCATTTCTGGGTTTTTATTCTGTGAGTGCAGCTAACTTTATTATAGTCTCTCATGAGACAACAATTATTATGTTAACTGAAATCATGAAAAGTTCTTTTCATCCATTATCACATTTTATGAAAAAGTTTTAAGTTTAAGAAGTTACTGGTTAATATTACTGCTATGGCAATACAGTATAGATTTCGCTAACGTTAGAGAGCACATGGTTATGGTCAGGCGTAGAGCTTAGGTAGAACCTTCACACCTTTACATTGTACCTCATGACATGACATACACGCATGCTGGCGTTCGTTGCACATTAAACAATTCATCCAAAATGGGCAATATTCTTCTTAAACTGTGACACCTTGTATCCCTTACATGGATCAGCTATGTATTAGCATCGTCAGCATCCATCCATCCATCCATTATCTACCGCTTAATCCATTTCGGGTCGCGGGGGGTGCTGGAGCCTATCCCAGCTATC
>JAUYWH010000013.1:15666251-15821901 GCA_034779795.1 Ctenopoma multispine
AGATAGATAGATAGATAGATAGATAGATAGATAGATAGATAGATAGATAGATAGATAGATAGATAGATAGATAGAGATTGTACATGTGAAACCCAGGTTGCAGATTGTTACTGCAACCTGCACCTTTGGTACTGAGGACAAACAAGAGCTGTATGTTGTAATGCCAAACCCTGAATTTGTGTTTGCACAGTTTAAAAGCCCATTTGATGCAAAAAAGGACAAAACACTTTGGACTATAGAGTGACACATCAAACCCAGATGAAAATGGAAAGTCCATCAAAACCTGGGCATCTGGCAGTTCACTTCTGGGCATCAAGCCATCTCCACCCGCACAATTTGTTCTCATTAAACAAATTTTGCCCCCTCCATGACACAGCTAAAGCAACAAAGTCAAAATCTAATATCCCCTGAATGAAATCAAGCAAAAATAATTTAGCACCCAGTGCTTTCACAGATACACCATGTGTATATAATCTTAAATCTCAAATGCCCGCTTAGAAACTAATCTACCTTCTAATATTTTCTTTGACACAGATTTGAATTTGTTTATAATGGAGCTTATGATCAAGGCCAGTAAGTTTCAGTAAGTTTTTGATGAAAAATATTACCAGTGCCACATATGTAGAATAAACAGCTGGCATGTGCAACTATTTTTCAACAATGTTTTTCTTATGCAAGCAACAACTTCCTATGTTTCATGCAATTGTATTTAATTAGATGCCAAATTCTGTGTTAAATTACAAGTTTTGCTATGTAGCAAAAATTATTGTGTTATTATTATTGTGTGTGTGTGTGTATGTCGAGTTCCATTATTGCAAAATGACAAACTGCAGGGAGTGCTCTGTGGGTTGATAAGCCAATAATGACAAATCTCACTATACCCAAGTGCTACAGTGCTGCAAAATCTGTTTTTGGAAAATGAATCACCACAGTCCTGAGGACTAGACATCAGTCTCTCAAAGCATCAGGTGTTACAGATTCAATTCCATATTCATTAATTTTGCTGTTGGTGCAACACAATTAGAGACCTAGTGAATCCAGCACTAATCCCTAACACTCCTAGGACATGAATCACAGTAGCAGGAGATAGGAATAAATGAGTTGCAATAAAAAGGTACTAATACCCTGTATTACTCCAAGCTTAAAGTCTCCCCTTTCCTTCAGTACATGTTTCCACTTCTACCTTGGGAACTTGAAATGCTCAAGCCTATCTGACTAATTATTTTTGGACTATGTGGGAGGAGAAGTAGGCATGATATCATATTCGTATACTGGATAAAAATAAATAATAATGAAAGACTATTTATGTGTGAGGGAGTGTGATGTATTTTTTAAGATGACTAGGAATGTCATGTGTCTGTGCTGGAGGTTTCAGTAGGGCATTTCTTTTATACAGCAGCATCAGAGAGACCTGAGGAAAGTGAGACCTTGTCCACTTTCCACATTTTTAAGAACTGCACACAATCTCTCGTTCCTCCAACCCACGTCTCTGACCATTTCTACAAGTGAGTAACTGATGAATGTCATCTTCTTCCCACAGGAGTAAGAGAGGAAGCAATGGACTGGACTATGACTCTAAAAGATGACTTTGGGGTCATTGCCTGGACATGGCGTGCTGGGAACTACCTTAGCCTCTTCCTTCTCCTGTCTGTCTTTTCCATTCCAGTGCAGTCAGACTTTGTCTTTCCTAAGGGGCATCATTTCTCATGGAAGACAGGTAAATGTTTCACTTTTGTTATAAATGATGTTCATCACTGTTCAAATTCTCATCATCTGAGCCACAGTGTTTAAACCTGTTAAGGTTTACACAGGCACAAACATACTCAGCAAAGTATACAGACACACCCCAGAGTTAGTCATTACTGCTTCTCATAATGGGAGAAAAATACTGCATTACTACATCCACTTTCGGGGAAGGTTATCTTCCTCTTACTGGCACACATTGTTGGGAAGCATAAACCTTAGGCTGCTGTAGGACATACACAAGCCAGCAGGCCCACATGCCTGTATGTGCAGTTAGCATAATAATACCTCCTTTCTGGTGGACAATCCATCCCCAGCCCTGTGGTGACAAGCAGGGCTAGGATGGATTTTTACCATAATGATGTGTATGCTGTGGGAATGTGACAGAAGTAATGATACACTGGTGCACAGTAAATGATCATATTGTTGTATGTTCTACTATGGATTTATGGCCCAGGTTACAACCAGTTAACATGGTTTCACTGAACATGCTGCCCATTATACACGTATTATTCTGGAGCTGCAGAGTCTACATGTGCTATATACATTTTAATGTGCTAAAAATATTTTTGTATGCTTCTGTGCAGTATTTTGTCATCATTTATGAGTGAACCACCTTTGCAACAGTGCATTGAAAGCTTATGTTCGCTTATGAAAGAACTTTGAGGTAATCTCACGATTCATCCTTCAGACGCTTCACAAATTCAATTGAAAATGCATTTCCAAAGCAGCTTGAGGAGGCAAACTTGGCCTTCCCACACAAAAGCCCCACTTGCTGTGTGATTAGCACTTTCATTTCTCACTCTGTGGTTGGGTAATGACGCTGCCCAAGTGATAAAGAGATTGATTAATTTCACTTGAAAGAGCGTATGTTCAAATAGGATGTAACCGGGACACCAAGTGTGAGGATTTGACATCCTTGCAGAGCTAAGATGGCTTATGAGTTGTTGCTTAACTGGAAGTGAAAATCACTTTGAAAACAAGAAAGGAAATCTCAAACTTAACATGCCTCACCTCTGAATATATCCTCCTAGTGTCAGTTTGACTCCAGTGAGAACTGTGGGACCGTGTCAATCAGAATTGCAAACCTCTGAAGTGAAATCTAACAACACATGAACCATCACGTGTGCGTACTTGGTATAGTTTTGTTTAGGTGCGCGAACATGAGTGAGTATTATGCTCGTACTGGCAAGTATTGATTCAACTTCCCTATGCCTGCCACGAACACGATATATTTGAATCCTTAATTCAGCCGACAAGCTCCTTTTTTAATTTTTGACTTCTCAATGCAGGGCTGATGTGCTCTAAATTATGCTCAGCCACCCTATTGTGTGTTTGGTGTGTCTATATAGGCCAGCAGCATTGTGGGGTAAATCTTTTGTGTGAGCCAGTTCCCAGAGCTGTGGCTAAGCTGGGAGTCTCTGGCTCAAATAGTGAGTTGGAGCCATTTAAGCTTGACCTTCATCAGTGTCTTGAAGAACAGAATAGAGAACTGAAATGCAGCAGCTAATGGGACTATTATTTAACTTTTTTAAATGACTGTTCAAAAGACAATTCCTTTTGAAACAGCCACACTTGCCCTTTCTAACGACGCGCATGTACAGCACCAGTAACTTACAGCACACGGAAAAGAAGTGCATCAGAATAGATAGATGAGACAGTAATGGGATTTGTGATTGGCTATGGCTGTAAGGCTTTTTGCTCAAATGCACAAGGCAGTAATCAGACCTCTGTAAGTCCACTGATGTCATATTATCTATGGACAAAATGCTATAGGGGCTATCAAATATTATACAGAATATATGTTAGCTGTTTCCCTCTGCAAATATCTTCAAATCACATATTTGACTGGTGTGCATTGCATCGCACAACAGTGCATGTGCATTGTTCAGCGGTTGGTGTGTTTTATTTGATTAAATTAAAGACTCCATGTAACTAGTTTATTTGCTGGAGAAATTGGTTTTAGAATATAATAGCAGACAATTGAAAGTTTACATACTGTAGCATTTGCCTTTTAAATTTTGTTTTTGAAATTCAAGGGATCATATACAGTCCTGTTAGCTTCAGGAGGGTGATATCTTCTAGAACAGAGCGTTCAAATTGGATTTAGTTTGACTTCCAGACGCATCTGCATTTGAACATGACAGCAAGACACTGCACTCATCCAGTGTCAGTTTAGTCTGCTGAATAAGTAAGACATTTTCTCCCAGGTTTTGGTTTGTCATATTTTTTTCTGTAGAATGAATTTAAAAAGCTGGGATTCTTCCAATGAAATGCTGTTTATGTTTATTTTATTTGTTTTTACATTTGAAAAAAAAAAACAGTTTTATTCTTACATGTAAGTGAATGCATCCCAGATGGAGTTGTACTGTGCATGAAAGAGTAATTTTTTTTAAACAAAATAAAATGAAAAAACAAAACAAAACACAGCTTCCATTTTCTTTTCCAACCTGGGAGTCCAAATAGTTTCGTACTATTCCTACACACTTAACAATACACTGGAGACTGTGTACAAAGTTAAGAGACATGATTAAAGCAATGCATTTGTATATGTTTAGTTACAATGAATTCTCTCATTTACACTTTTTTGTTCCGTTCCTAATTCTTAGTTTTTTTTAGCTATAAAAATATTGCTCGCTGCCTGGCGTCCCATTGAGAAACAAATAATTAGGCTGTTCTTCTAAGTTTTGCAGAAACTTTCAGTTGTTAGAATTTGCTCACAAGCGATGATTTGCAAAGGATTCAGCAATCAATAAAGTTTTTCTTTAACTAAAGACATCTCTGCTGCTGCTGGATTATTTTAAGAGCTTATGGGGCAGAAGCCCCAGGACCTGGTCTTACCCGAGGTTTTATGACCGTAATAAAAAATGAGCTTGTGTGCAGTGATACAGTGAGGCAACATTTACATTTCATTTCAGGGTCTGAGTGTATTTATTTGCAATGTCACCACACTGTTGCACCATCAAAGCTAAAATCAAACATCAGTGCTGCAGTGAGCTTCTGTTGTTTCTGAAAATTAAGCTCAAAGGAGGTAGTGTGCATCATTGTGCCTAGGAGGATTTCACATTTAATCAAATGGCACTGAATAATTTACAGAGGGATTTTTTTGCTTTGTGATGACAAAGAAAAAATATCACATTAGGCAAATGTATTTTCACTGGATAAGTAGTTGCAATTAGGCAATATTTAGGTATCCTCATATTGGCTGTCACTCGTTACTTTTAACTTGTCATTTTTAAAGGGGGCTTACCCTGTCTGTTAGAGGAACAGGCAAAGGTTTTCAAAACCAATAGCTATTTTTCTCCTGGCAGAATGAATGTGCGCAGTAAATTGTATGCACAGTACTGACCAGGAAATGTTCATGCAAGACATAGAATGAACAAACAGAGAATGACCCAAACCATAAATCAAGCATTAAGGTCTCATGTAACCTGTGCTATACAGTAAATGTATCAGCTGTACAGTAACTGACAAGAGAAAATATACAACACGACACCCTACTAACACTTCTTGTGTCTCAAACTCATGTGTTAAAAAGTCATTGTGTCTGTTCAAATATATCAGTTGGGAGCTTCTGACTATCGTAGTCTCAGGACACATCTTTCAAACAATACCAGAGCAAGTATTGGCACTACCACTAAACCAATATCCCCACTGCCTGGAGGTACACACTGCTCAGGAGAGGGTGACATGCTGGGATTCACCCCAGGTTACTGGCTACTTCCCAACAGCAGACCTCTCAGCATGGCTGAACTCATCCTCCTACAAACCAAAGAGAAATACATGAACTGCTCAGCCATCTACCTGACCAGACACAGGTGCAGCTCAAGTGTAACGTCACTGGCTACCTCCCACACCGTGATGACAGGCCAAGTTCTTTAGGAACTTATACGTAGGTTCGCTATATATATAGATTATAGGTGGTGGTATCTGTCTTATTATTAATCAGCAGATACATACGGCTTCCTGCACATGTAATTCATTGCTATACAGAATGCCTGAGAATTCACCTCAATTTTTATAATTGTTATAATTTACATTTCTCCTTTTGTTAATATAAAACAAGTGGCTGACCTGGATGGCTACATCTCTACCACCCAAAAAAAAAACCAATCACAAAATACAAAAGAACTTAGGTTTTATTACCAGAGACGGGCAACAATACAGAAGAGCAGAATATGAACTTAAATCTGAAACAGGGAAAGCAAAATGCAAAAGGAAACATTACACTGCCAAATTACTAATGACACCAGACCCACATGGTATCAACTCCAAATAATTCTCTCTAACACTTACGACACTTCCCCTTCCATTCCACATCTTCAGTAGGTGGAAGAAATTAAAGATGCTTAAAAAAAAGGCCTAGAAAAGCCCAAAAGTTGTGTGAATTAACTTGCTCTATTGTTCCCTAAAATATTCAACCTTACTTACTTAACACAGTTTCAAAGATTCAAGGGTTATTCCAATACCTAAATCCACCATGATTTCCTGCCTGAGTGCCCTCAGACCAATTGCACTAACGTCTGTGACCGAAAGTCATTTGAACATATCAATCTGTCATACCTGAGAGGCCCTACCAGTCATCTGATGAATACACATCAACCAACAGATCTGCTGAGGATGCTGAGAAACCTGAGACTGATATTTGTATCCCAATCATGGATTTCAGACAACATAAATCCTATAATACTCTTCAGTGGACTATTGGAATTAAACGTCAGCCCTTCTATATGTAACTGGATCTGCAGCTTCCTGTGGGTAACGAGACAATGGGTTAAGATGAAAAACCTCCCTACCTGCCCTTTAGCTGTGGTGTCCCAGAGGAATGTGTCTTATTCTCCTTATACATGAAAATGTTCATACCTCAGCATAGTTCAGCGTCTTTAGGAACTTATAACAAAAGCAAAATAGACTTTACATCCAAAAATAATGACTTTGACCCTGGCTATCACCAGCGCGGATGCACAGTAAGCAGCTGACCCGAACAGTCTCAGTGTCACAACAATCTCTTTATCAACACATCCTATAGGTTCCACCCAAATCTCCCATCCACATCTCAGCTGAATCCATAACCACTGCATGTTAATTTTAATTTCTTGGCACACACGTAACCATTTTAAAAAAAAACGTTTTATTAAATCATCAACAATTTTGAACACAAAGCTGCTGAGCTCTGAAGGCTTTTGAAAAGTGAATAACCTATACTCTGCACTGTCCCTGAACAGTAGTAGTACACGCACTGTTTCCTTTTTTTATGTAAATCCTGCAGACAAAGCAAGTGATAAGTCTTCTTACAACAAGAAATAACAGCTTTCTGACATATGGTATTGAATTTGCAGGTGTTAAGGAGCAGATATTAATACGCCAGAGATAGAATGTCATGTCAGCGGATGGGATGTAGTGGTTCTGTCTATTTAGTTTTGAGAACTGTTATACTCTTAGTAAATCTAAATATCAATCACCTAGTACTAGTAGAAACCAGACCATTAACAAAGCCCACTAGAGGCTGTACTTCCTCAGACCACTTCAAAATTGAAGTGGTCTTTTTCTACTTGGAAGAAAGAAGTCCAGTTGCCATGACTCAATCCTCAGACAACTTTACCTGGATGACTGAGAATCTTCACAGACATATTTCAAAATTGAAGTTGTCCTGTATTATAACTATCTGTAAGTTTGGCAGTTTGAACACTAACCCTGTGACACCGTGCAATGCATTGTCAATAGATCCTCCTCAAAATGATAGTCGTTCCCTCCTGTTAACTTACTGAACAAAAAAAACGACTAATGAATCATGATAGGTATCTCTGCCTTGTCCTCTCGCTGCTCCTCTTCCCCAGCGATGCTGCGCCTTCACTGAACTGTGCTCGACATACTTGAACCATGTGCTCAACACATCTTTTTCTCTCTGTTTTGATCTTCCATCCGCAGTAAGCAGGTATTTTTCACACTTCAAAGAGATTCATCGGTTCCTCCATTTCCTCTACCTGCTCATCCTTGAGGGTTGAGGGCTTGCTAGAGCCAATCCCAGCTGACATTGGACAAGAGTTTGGGCACAGCCTGGACAAGCTGCTAGTCCATTACAGGGCTGACACATAGAGCCAGTCTCACACTGTAATGTGGATGGGAAAATAAAACATTTCATGAGTTATTTCTTCCTGAACCAAAACTGTGTGAAGTGAAAAATAAATCTTCTCTGTAATCATTAATCAAATAATCAGTTTGCATTCTGACATTTAGAATCAGGTATATTCACAGAAATGTCTGTGAACATTTAACTGATATATTCAGTATCAATAATTTTGCAACTTCCTAAGCATTTACAATAATATTCAGTAGCATTTCTTCATTATTAGAATAGAAGATAAATGACTACCATTACACATTTCCTATGGAACATAGTGTTGTAGTTGATGATGCATTAACACATACATAGTACTTGGCAGTAGCTGGTCTTTGATGGCTCTGTTGTTCTTGGAAAGCACATTTATTTACATGCTCTTCTACAACTGGACAGTGATTTCTGATGAATCAGTCACTGGCAGATATATCTGCAATGTCTGAAACTGTTTTGTACAACTTTCTTTTTTCTGTCCTAAACATAGCATGTTTACAGAACACATTGTACTGTAAATGATCAGGGAAACGCAGGTACGAGATACGATGCCAATACTTTTTTAAGTACTTTTTCCCATCAATATCGATATCTTGCCCTATAAAGGAAAATCACGATTGCTCAGTGTTCAGTACTAACTGTATCACAAGGGCAATATGAAATATGAATAAAACTCATGAACATAAATACTTGAAATAAATGATAATAAATGATAATACGTTAGATCAATTAATAAAAAGAAGATGAAAATAAATCTTATAGTAAAAAAGTATAGTAAAAAAATATTTGACTTTATTAATACAATGTTGTTGGATTAAACCAGTAAAAGTTCATAATTCAACATCATCATCCATCAACAAAATACAAAATGATAATTTCAGTCATTATTACACTGAATTCGGATGTGGACCTTATTCTGACTTTTCATCATCCCTTGTGTGAATTATGAACAACACTTTCTGCTGGTGTTCAGCCTCTTCAGAATTGTCATGGTGCTTTGTCTTCAAATGCTTGAAGGTTGCTAATGTTGCTGCCATGTTCCACCGCTTTACTGCAGACTGAGCACATGACATTACCTTTGATCGTGGGTGAATAATAGCACCACACAGTACGCTTCTTTTTCTCTGACGTCTGTGCATCCACGGTGCTGCTGTCTGAGCTCACCATGAGCAGCAGCGGAGCGAGACTGAGGCTGCGCAGTGTGCCTTTGGCTCTGACATCTGATAGGCTGCCATAATCACGTGACACGGAAGGCCGTCTAAAATACGTCCGTGCTGGTTTTAAATGCCTAAAACTATCAGAGGAGAAAACAAATTACATGTTTTGTATTAGCACAGTGGTATCGCTATATTTAAAAAAATATCTGTTCCAAAGTATCAAAGATACACACATCCCTATTAAAATTCCTTCGTGTCAGATATTGACTCTCTACTTTGGTTTATACTGGAATCAAGGTGCTTGTGACTGTTTCTGAATTGACTGTAGTTGAACTACATCAGAGGATATTTGTGTGAATGTCAAGTCAAGTCTCATTTACGTATGTAGCTTTTTTCATACACAAGGGCAACTCCAGTGCTTCACATCTGCATAAAAGCAATTGACTTCACAAAATGTCAAATGTGAATATTTCTTCAATAGGTTTTACAAACTGCTTCACAATGATCACCTCTGTCTTTAGACACATGAATTGGATATAAGGACCCCCCCACACCAAAAAAACCCAAAATAAACCTTCACTGTAACAGGAAAAAAAAAAAAAAAAAAAGAGGATGCGTGACAGAAGATGATCCTTCTTTAAGACTAATACTACATGTACAGATCACACACACACACACACACACACATATATATATAGATCAGTCATATGGGAAAAAAGAAAAGCCTCAAGTTTATTTTAAATATGTAAAGTGTAGTGGTTGATTTCAGGTCAGCTGGTAGTTTATTGCACAGAGCAGGACAAAATTATCTAAAAGCTTGTTCTGATGACCTGCATCATCTCCTGATCAAAAGATGACCAGTTGACCTGAGGGGTTTGATTGGAATATAGTCAGGGAACAGGAGCCAAGCCGTTAAGTATGTATAAGACCAGCAGTTAATTTCTCTGTTGTACTAGGAGCCAATGAAGAGATTTAAGAATGAGATTAATATCTTCGTATTTATGTGTGAGGACTCTGACTGCTGCATTCTGAATGAGCTACATTCTTGAGATTGTCTGTTTTGGTAGTCCAGCAAAAAGAGTATTACAGTAATTCTGTGTACCTGAGAAGAATGCATGGACCAGTTTTTCAGAGTCTCCTTGAGATATGAAACGTCTGACTTTGGATATATTCTTTAAGTGGTACAAAATCTGTCCTATTTATAACACTAATATATTTTTTAAGCTAAGGTCAAGGTATTGAAATCAAGAATGAAGTTCTTCACCTAAGTATGTAATCTGTCTCTGTTTTTGAGGACCTAAAACTATTTTTGTTTTATTGTCATTAAGTTGAAGAAGATTTATAAACATCCAGCTCTATTGCTGCAGTTTCCCAGATTGCCTAAGATCACTGATCACATTTTTAAGCTGTTTCAGTGCTATGATTATTTCTAAAATCTGACAGGTACAAACCATGCATATTATTTTGTCAGACATAATTGTTGTATACATCATTGTGTATACACTAACTTTTCCAGTATTTGGCTGATGAATGAATATTGGTCTGTAGTTACTAATTATGCATAGACATAGACTTTTATTTTAAAGTAATGTTGTAGTAACATCACAGTTGAGGTTCCATTTAATAATGAAGCATTAGCAATATTTTGTAGTTTGCAAGACAAGGAAGATCAGATTCAACCACTTTGGTTGGGATGGACTCAAGAGAGTCATGTCCTTATGGAGCTTGCTTTGTGCACTGGATCCACTGATTTGGAGGGTTGTTCCAATACGATCAGCAATATAGTGTAATTTAGCCCTTCACCTAAAATCAAACTCCTTAAACTGCTCTCTTGCTTACCTGATTGACCAAGGCACTCAGAGTTATTACATCCTGCTGACCGGGTGAAGCAACTAGATCACACAAGTCAGAAAATGTACCGTTATTTCTATTAATGGAAACATGATTCATAAAATGAACTGCTGAAGCAAAGTATATTAGAATTATTCTCCAACACCACTCACACCAAGGGTCCACTCTCCAGAACCGGAGTTAAAAATGAGTCCTGACCTGAACATATAACTTCCCAATTAAACCATGAGAATTCCTGAACATTAATTTATGAGTCACTTTAAGAAAAGATGTAGCCAGTTTGCAGGGACACATATGAATACACAGTCTTTCTTTCAGTTCCCAGAGCAAAACAATCAATAGAAGAAGAACTATTTTGTAAATGTGACTTAGATTTATGAGAAAAGACTGGTTCAGTGTACAAATATGTGATAAGCAAGTTCAAGAACCTTAAAGCAAAAAGTCAGTTGTAACAAATGTTATGACAGTTTGAATGCACAGCTGTGGAAACTGATGTTTTTTTTACCACTTTGACACTTTGCACCAAAACATAATGTGAAGCTGCTTCCAGTAACTTTGTTAAATTATAAATAAGGGGAGGGTCTGAATTCAATAATAACCATCTTCATGGCTAATATTGTTTTTTTATTATTTTGAGAGCAAATGTTGACTTATTTTAATATGTATCAAAAACAGACAAAAACAAAGTTTCTCAAATTTTCTTTCCAGTTTCCTTCAAACTACAATAGCGGATGATCTTTCAGCAATGTTATTTCTCAAATAACACTGTGCAGATTATTTCTTAACTAATTATTTTATTAAGCTGAATAAAGTCTGAACACAACTTCATGTCATTTTTACTACTGTACATATAACATAACTTATACCGTGTACCTTATCCTGCACTTGCTGCTTATTGCACTTCTGGTTAGACCTAAACTGCATTTCGTTGCCCTGTACTTGTACATGTGTAATGACAATAAAGTTGAATCTAATCTAATCTAATGTCAAAAGACTAGCAGATTACCTTATTCCACTCTTTTTACGGTTTTACTCATTTACTCATACAGTATGTTCAGATGTCAGCTGAAAAGAAATAGAAATTTTAATTATAAAATTTGAAGTTGAATCAACTTGAACTTAGAGTGCAACAGTAAATGCAGCCATTCATCATTCACTCACATTTGTTTTTTGTAGAACAACTGCAGATGTTGTGATGGAAAATGAAAATTTTAGATCTTTCCCAATTAATGTGTTTATTTCAATGTAATCACGACGACGAATGTTTTCAGGTGATTTGCCCTGTGGGCCCTGGTGTTGTCAGCAGTCTGACAGCAGCTGTGTTGTCCTTGTCACTGTGGGATTTCTCCTCCTTGCAAACGGGAAGCTTTAAAGGTAAATAAGCGATGATTCATACATGACAGAAAAACAGCTGCTGTTGTACCGCTATGCGTGCTCTGTAACACACCAGTCATTGATGTCAGAGCAGTGCAACAACAAACACTATAGCAGCAACAAAATGTAAAATTAAATGAAATTAAATTAACAAGAGAAGTTGAGCTAGAATTTCAAGCTTAACACTGACAAGCTGTTTCATTATCTGACTGCTTTAAGGAAAACAGAAACCACCAAATGTGTTTTTGAAAGCAACCAAACCAATTCCCCTTTATTACCGTGAGGCTGATTCTCTATAATGCAACGAATGAGAATATTATTATTATTTAAAAATACCGACTGAGACTGTAACATTTTATACATCAGACAAACATCTGGAAAGAACAAATCTGTAAGAAGGTGCGTGCAGAGGTCTGAACGTGTTTAGTTTACTATACCACAAAGATTAGAAGGTGAAAGAGTTCACTTCAGTCAACATAAAAAAACTAAAATCTTTAAACTTACATTAGTGAGAAAGCTTTTCTTATGCTCATCAAATAGTCACCTGGATGTCTACAACAAATACAATATGAACTCAAGACTCTTTTTCATTAGGTTTCATACAACTCTCTAACTGAGCCTTTGTTTCTTCTCTCAGTAACTTGTTATGACTCACACTTGATTTAAATGTTTTCCCCTTGTCTTTTGTAAACACTGTGAAGCCTTCAAGATGTTTTTTTTTGTTCTATTCCTATAGTATCAATTATGCAGGTTGCCATTAAAATTCAACAAATCCCTGCAAATGGGCACAAATGTTGTCTCATTAAAATTTGAAATAAAGAAATGTAGTTTGTTATCTGCCTCCATGCATGTCTCCTTTGGGTGGAAGAAATCTAGTACACCAAGTCAGTCTGATTATAATCAAGGTGAAAAAAAATTCAAAGTTTCCTATTGATCTAAGGCTGAAACATGTTACTTCAATTAGATATCCTATAACTTTTTAACAAACCCACACATACTGTATTCACTCTGCATTTTAAAATAGTGCCTTGAGCATACCGCTTACATAAAACAGTAACAATAAAATGAATGACAAACACTGCTTTGTCTCATTCAAATTTGATCAGAACTGAACTCAGCACATTTGTAATGGTTTACTGCAGATCTCAGCTATGAAAGCAACCTTGACTAAATTTTAAGTGGCTCTTCAAAAGCCCTTCACATTGATTATGCAATTGAGATCTCAATTCGAACTTGTGTCTTTCCTTCTGAATGGCAGCCAACTGATTTAGGTTGTCCTTAAATCCCATGAGAATATTCTCACAGAAGAGTTAGCTTTCAGAGAGCCTCTCCTATCAGAAGACCCTTTCAAGCAGCGTGGAGCTTTCACATAACCCTCATACAAAATGTTCCAATTTTGGACAAATCTACCACAGTTGATTTTTTTTCCATTAGGGGCTTGAAGGAATAATAGGGAAAGACACACAGCCACGATTTGCTTGTAAGTGGGGACAGAAGTAATTATGAGGATTTCCTGTAGCTATTGGAAATCTCCAGCCTGGAGTGGTATTGTGTAAATGATAGAAATCAAAGAAAAGCTATCTCATAACTGAATGACTCCTGCAGCTTTAATTAATACTAATATTGAAATACATAAAAAAGATTTTTCTTAATAAATCACTATCAAATGAATAGATTAGTAGATGCTATGATAAAGTAAAAAAAATGAATAAGAATTTAACTTGTGGGTCTTTTAAACTTCCTTTAAATTTCTCCACACACATTCAGATGCATAACAGTAGAGTAGTGTCCACTGTAAGCGAATGAATCAGCAGCTTGACTGTGGAGCATAGTCAAAGTCCCTGCACAAACCAAACCAGTAGATGATAAAGGACCAACCTTTTTGTAGATAAGTGAAGCTGAAATAAAAACCCAACTAAACAAGTTATTTTAAATACGTTTTAGGGATACAGTGGTACCTCACAAGTGAAAAAAAGTCACAATACTGAAATGTGATTAGTCAACAGCTTATGCTTCTTTAATGCAAATGAAGTAAACCTGCTGACGGCAGATTCTCCTCTTCCACCTCTGCAAACTGGTCCAAGTGCAAAGATTTCAGTAAATCAGCATGAAGGAAGAGAGCCAGGCATGCACACATCCCAGTCTTTGATGCCTTACTAGAAGTTGGGGGGTATTGAGTTTGGAGGCTGATGTGAACGACCTTGCACTTTGTGTGTTATGCATGTCTCCGTGAAAGTCAGACACATAAAGAGTCTGTAAAAGTAATTTGTCACTGCATGGAATGAATGGACAAAGCATCTGACATCCTCTGCTCCACACTACAAAATAAATTAAGCCTCAGTATCCTATAGCATTATAACTCCATCATTATGTTTCTCATATTTTTGTCTGGATTGTTAATAACCTCAGTAAACGCTCTTTAGTGAGCGAGAGTCTTTGTAATTCCCCTTTATAAAAAGGCTATTTGCTGCTTTAACAAAACATGACATGCCTGTTGTAATTACAATAGTTTTAATGAGATGAACTCCTCTTTGCTTTACAAAAGCTGTAAGCCTGAAGGTCTCAGCCAGACTGAGTCAGTGTGAGTCCAGGGAAAAGCTGCAGAATATATGGAGTGAACTAAAATCTAAATGCTAAAATTGGTTGAAAAAAAAAAAAAAACCCTCTTACAGTATATGTTCGTCTTCTTCATGGTGCAGTTACTTTGACAAGCTGCTGGAGTGCTCCATCTTTGTCAGCATAAGTGCTTATACCCCCTGCAGACTGAGCTAGAAGTAAATAGGTTACAAACAGATAAGATTTCCCATTTCTTCTCGCAAGTTCCACTATATTTCTATGACTGTTTGATAATTAATGACATAATATTTGTTTCCTTGGGTGGATGGTCCACTTCACAAAGATCTCTGTAGATTCATGGAAGATGGGAACTCCTTATTGATGCGCAACCCACTGAAAAAGAAAAAGGAAAATGTTAATAATGTTCTCTGTGTTTGCACAGCAGCCTACAGAGATCTGTTAAAATAGCCCTCTCTGTTTACTGTGTATTTGACCCAGTGGGGAACACACTGGAGAGACAGCGTGGGGAAACCAAATGGATTTTATTCTTACCTGAGAAACACTCCTGTATGAGTCATTTTCTGATTGCAGAGCACTGTCTATCAAGAGCGCTTGTTTTATTTTACCCTTTGATCAACTGCTGTGCTGAAACTGACTAGTCAAAACAGGAGTGGGAAAAAAAAGGAGCTTCGAGGAAAGGATTGCAGTGGAATTATCCTGCCAGTATTAATGTGAAAGTCAGTGCAAAATATGCATTTTGAATTATGACATGTCAGTCATTTGATACAAATTTAGGACTGAAAAACAAGAAGTCCATGGAGTAACTGTACTTGGGTGACTTTGCTGAGTAATTATCTTAATGTTGCCTGCATTACTCTATTATCAACATAAAGGATGAATTTATTTGATGAGCCCCAAAATGTTGATACGTAATAAATCACTAATATATTCACTGACAATGTATTGAATATACATTCCCCATAATAATATTATTAATAATATCCGCTCTTTCAGTGTAATATGCACATACAAACATAACACATGGCTATGTTTAGGCTCTCAGCATTTTTTAAAGATTAGGAATATTGTATGTCTTGGCTGGTCTTTGGTTAATATAGGAACATTCCACAGTGCATAACTTTGCTTATATTTAACTGAAACCATCATAATTTCACCAAAATGTTGTGTTGCCCAAATCTGCATAGCCCCATCCAGGAATGGACCCTGAATTCCTGGTGGATTTCACAATCTTGCATCCATTTGGTATCACATTGTTTAGCTATAATTAATGTCTCACACTTAAAATGTCAGATTTTGATGATTCCATTAATCAAGGTTTTTATTTCTTACCTACTGACTTCTAACAATTATACAGGGAGTCATAAAACTCCTGCACTGACACTACCTGCAATACACACGTTTTGATCAAGGAACACATCTTTATCTGAATGCACCTTCTTCCTGCATTCCTAATTTGATATTTGACATTTATTTCCATATGCATGATTATTAAAAGACAAACCAACAGTGGATTGATAGTTATCAAACATCAGGGCAAAACTGAATGGAATTCACTGACAATATGTAGTTTAGTAGTAAAAAAGGCTTTTTTTTAACCACTAATGACTTTAACAGTATTGACATATCCCAGGTATGCCCGGTACATTAGCTAGGGATTTAACATTTGCCCAGTCTCTGCATCAGGTTATTTGGTTGCATTCAGTCATACCATTTGTAGATTTTCATTTGTCCTGCTGTGGGATGAGCGGCTTAGTAATTCTTTGTTGTTTAGTGTAGAAATGCTGGATCGACCTATTGGTCTCTATGGACACAACAAACCAATTTAATTAATTCTGCTAATGCTTGGTTTTCATCCTGTTTTTTGTTTAGCAGGGTTGTTGAATACAATTTTGGGAGTGACTTCTTAATCACAGAGTGGACTCAACAGATTGCAATTTTCTGCTTTATTCATGAGGTGAAAGAGGCCCATTTCCTAAATGGGCAAAGGAAATACATTCCAAAGAGATAAACAAAACAAAAGATCTCTGCAATCTAAACATATCTAGATCATTTTCTAGGACTTCTCTAGGATTTGTGCTCTAATTGAAAATATTCAACCCTGTCGACACACATACTTTGTCATTTGGTTAACTCAGACTAAAGCCTCATATTAGCTTGGGCTGAACATTAGAACGCATTTCATACACAAAACAGGGGCTGTGTAGTTTGTGTAGTACTGTATGCGCCTGATCAGAATGGTAAGGAGTAATGACTGTGGTAGTAATAACTCTTTCAATGTATATGTGGGCATATAGATACTACATTAAGACATACAAAAAACATTCTGTGTTTATTAGAATTAAGAATAGTAATTGAACTAAGCAAACTATGCATTTAAAGGTTTAAACACATGTTCAATAAGAAAAAAGGCGTCACCAGAGTCAACAGGATTCATCCTCTAGTGACCATCGATGTCTGTAAACGTTTTTATAGCAGTTATTACAGCAGTGATTTTAAAATACTTCAACCCAGAAATTGCAACTATGTTGAAATTACACCTCCTTGCAGTCAGATCTTCAGAAATATCTTACTGTCTTCAGGGGAGTCAGTGCAAATGATTTTATACTGTAATTATTCATCTCAGCAAAGTGACTTTAACTCAGGACTATATTTCTCCAGACCTTAAACCCTGGCTCCTGTTTAAAAAATAAATGATTGAATTTTATAAACCTGAAGTTGTAATGTCGAACTTGTGTGGAACTCAAGTGGGAGTGCAGTTCACAGAGATTTAAATTAGGTGCTCACAAAGTTGCATTTCAATCAGCTGTAACTAGGAGAGAGAACACTGGTGCAATGATAAACAGTCAGCGATGGGAAAAGGGTGCTGGTGGGTTTTGCTGTAGGGGTGCTTGGGGGCCTTTCCTTGATCAGGGATCATGCTCTCAGACTGGCTGATTTGGCTGCATGAGGCCTGAGCCAGTAAATGGCAGAAGCAACTCAGTGACAAAGTCAAAATTTCCAAAGCAGCTACTCATCACAAAAGCAGCGAGGCCTGAGAAGCTAGTTTAGGTAGAAATCCAAAAGTATCAGCCTCACATGTCAGCTGAGCTTGTGTAGCCATCACTAATAGTTTGTTTAAAGCCACTAACATGACGTTTTGACATTGGTGTCTTTTTGAGTCTCTAGACAGCATTTTAGAGGAGCTCCGCCCTTCATATCCATATACAGTACATAGTGATGTCAAATTGCCACAGATAAAAAAGCAGCATGCCACATAATGCACTGTATAATTTCAAGAACAATAAGAGATGACTGATTTAACTTTTCATCGTTTATTTTACAAGAATAGAGCATGTGTGGACAAATATTTTTTTGGACTTATAATCACACCTCACAGATGATAACCAAACACAGCCTGTCTTAACACATATAACATTCTCACATTCAAAAAGCTGGATGGACAAAACAAGATCATTTTTGTTTTACAGTATACTCAACACACACAGTAAATAGTGATATCTTTAACTTCCTTGAATTAATGTGAACTGAGGTTTTCCTATACTGCTATCATGTTGAAGTTGTCAGAAAATGTAAAACTGTGTCCAGAATTATCTGGAAACTGTTATTTTCATTATACCCTGAAAAGCAGTGTGCACACATATGAAATTATGGCTTGGGTGTTCTGTGAAAGTGAGTTTGGGTTTTGCAGGATGTCATTTTGCAAGAAACTCATAGCACGTAATTAATATAAGCGGGATAAGCCATGCATCATTTTCCTACCCCAGACGCCCAGCACTTAATCATGAGGAAAGAAGCCAGGTGAACTTTTAATTAGGATTTGTGGAGTGATGTTTGATCCTTTATTACCTTCACCAAGGAGGTAATATGATGGCTGTGTTTCTGTGCATGTTAAACATTGACTGCAAACATTACTCTTGACAGGAAGATGCCTTTTGACTATAATGGTCTTATTGTAACTTACCCTGGTTGCCACCAAGAGGGCACACTAATGACTATATTTGTTAAATAATTACAGATACAATATTTGCTTAGAGCTGCTACTATGAAGAAAGTCAACATATATGACCCTTTGACCTTCCCACTTAAAGTGACAAACAAAGTAACGGTATAATTATGCACTGATTCCTGAGACCTGTATTGTAATAATTACTCTTCTTTTTTCTCTTCAATTGCAAATACTCTTGTTTTGCAGAAAGCAATTCATAATTAGAGCTGTGTTGTAGATTTTAAGCATTTCTTTTGAATAGAAGAGCACAAACTAAAAATACAATGACAAGACATATTCGTTTTAGGGTAACCCACTGGGAAATAGGAGCTCTTACCTTCATATGAATGAAATGAAAGGGATTTTTAAGTCTTTTCATTATCCAACTTTGTTTGAATCTGTGTGACTTATTACAACATCAGGGCTGCAGATTTCCATCAGAAGACAAGTGAGATCTGTGGAAGGTCCCGATGGATGAGCTCTCAGAAACCATAATTGGCTGTAAAACCCTTTGACTAGGTGGGAAAATTGGTCATGGTGTTTCTCTAATCTTTTCTTTAATAGCTAATATATAAATACTCATAATTAATGCCCAGTGGACCCTAAAGTATCATAGTAAATGTTGGACCTGTCCTCTGTCTGATAATTCTACATGAGTGTTAAGTTGCTGTTGTGCAACAGGCAAAAAGCATTTGTGCATACTGTATATCATAAGTGTATGTGCAGAATATAATCTAGAGGTGGCAGTAGTTCATGGACAAGAAACCGAAACCTTGTAGTAGCACCAACAAGTACTGCCTGTCAGCTTTTTAAGGGTAGGTTGCAATTTGCCCAAGACATACTAAAAAGCTTTTTATCATTAAATATTCAGCTTTAATTGATATTTCATCTAGTTTAGCTTCATAATTTGACTTTTTCTTAATATCTGGTACATTTTTGGTGAACATCTAAAAAGTAACATAAAGACTCTGCGTTTAATAAAGTAAAAGAGACGTTTTGTGAAATTACATTTCTTTCATATACATTTTGTACATTGTGTCCAATTCAATTCAATTCAATTATTTATATAGCGCCAAATCACAACATAAGTCATCTCAAGGCACTTTATAGTAAAAGGTTTAAGACCTTACACAAATAATAATAAAAAAATATATATATATATTCTATATATAGAAAGACACAGAGAGAGAGAGAGAGGATGAAGCACAACTAGGGGAAAGAGGGTGTCTGCCTCCCAAACCTGGATTGGGAGCTAGTTCCAAAGGAGAGAAGCTTGATAGCTAAAGGCTCTGCCTCCCAGTCTACATCTGGAAACTCTAGGAACTACAAGTAGACCAGCACTCTGAGAGCGAAGTGCTCTGCTGGGATAATAAGGTTCTATGAGGTCTTTAAGATATAAAGAAGCCTGATTATTTAGTGCTTTTTAGGTGAGGAGAAGGATTTTAAACTCTATTCTGAATTTAAGCCAAACCACGATGATTCTAATTTTAGTAATATTCCTAAGGTGGAAGAAGGAAGTTCTAGATATATCTTTTATATAGGAGGTAAGGGAGATTTCCTGGTCAAAGATAACTCCAATAATCTTCACAGTAGCACAGCTATATCATCTAGGGTGCCAATCTGACTAGATAACATGTCTTTGAGGTTTTTAGGACCCAAATAGAATAACCTCTGTCTTGTCTGAATTAAGGAGTAAGTTTAAGAGTTTCATTGTTGTTGTTATATGTGACCACAATCATTCTGCCACAATTGACTGTTGACTCAACAGCAACATTTGATTTGTGTGTCTTCATTTAAAAAGATCTCTTTCACATGCTTTAGTTTTTGTCTGGCTGTATAGCTTAAAGCTGCAGATGGATATTGTTTGGACTGCAGTGCACACACAGCTTTTTGGTAATGTGTTTTTCATTTTCATAGAAAAAAAAGGGCAGTTGACTTTTGTTGTTTACCATGTGTGCAGAGAACAGCATTCATGCAAAATTGTTGTGCAAGGAAATCACAGCAAGAGTCTCAGTAGCTCTGCCTTCTCCTTCCTGTTCCTTCAATATGTACTGTGTCAGAGGGGCAAATGATAAGTGAATGTTGCTATTATAAGTATAGCCTGATTCATTTTCACACAGTGAGATTGGATACTTCCAAATTTCCACGTTGTGATTCTTTTAGACCAAGATGATAAAGGAAAGTATGTACTGTACAGCATATCTGCCAGACAATGGCACCCTTTCAGACAAGCCTGATCAAATCAGAAAAGACAAGTATGTTTAGGTAACTAAAAGTCATCCTGCCATGCAAGTTAGAAACTCAGTGCAAAAAAATATCAGTTCAACAGTACTGGAAACTACAACTGCCAAAACCGCCGCCGACTACTTTTAAAATTCACAGATACAGTATGAGCGAAGTTTGAATGCATAGTACAATGCTTCATAACGGTCAAAGTAAAGGAATGGATACTATATCAAATTTTATTGCAGGTGTACCTAATAATTTGCTAGCATAGTGTACGGTAGTAAATATTAAATTAAACTCTTATTAGCATTAGCATTATCAAACTTAATGCTGTTTAAAGTGTCAGTCATCCGGGTGAAGTTATTTAGAAGTTCTTTCTTGTTTCACTACTCGTCCAAGTAGCTTCTTCAGTCTGAGGAAAGTTGGCTGGAGATCTCGAATTTATCCTCCAGGTTATTTTCACTTCTCACCTGCCCTGAATAGGCTTGTTAGGTGAAATAACTAGGGTGGATGTAATAGTCACACCTCTGAGAACCCCACCTACCTACATAAAGCGGATTGTTAACCTGGTATATGAATTGTGTCTGATTTTTCTTGGGGTAGATGAAAGGGCAGCATGATAAATAGAAGACAGGTTAAGGCCTCCACCTCTGTTAAGGAGTTAAGGGGTTATTTATTTGCACATGCAAATCTTCTCGGACTCCTATATATATATATATATATATATACAACTTATTTTAAGTGTATTCGCAAATGTACCATAGATGACCATAGATGCTGAACATGACTCCTTGACCTTTGACAGCAGATCAATCAAGGACTAAACAGAGTTGCATCACATTGCGACAGAGCGACATTTACCAACCTAACCATGACTATATTTTACATAACCGCGGCGTAACTATAGTGGTTGTTAATTGGCCTTTGAGTTCTGCCAAAACACAGCTAATGTAAACCCCTTACTACGTTTGAACGCATGCTGTGTAGACACTGACAATGAGGCTTTAACATGCTGCTTTCACTGTGTAGCCTGTGTTGGTCTGGTGAAATAATAATATAAGTTGGGGTTTGAAGTTAGTTTACCCTTAACAGTTTAAAGAAACATGAAACATTGCAGTGCTTGTCATGTTAATGCTGAATAGCTTTCATCAGTATAGTAAGACATTGCAGACCCTGAATGGAAGGCAATATGTTTTTTAGACATTTGAAAAGAAATGACCAAGTCATTGCACTAACTGAAAAAATAATTTTATCCTTAGTGGAACACAAATCTCTGTATAAATGTCCAATTTGTCCAATAATTGTTTTAATCTGAACCAAGGATATTTAACCTGCTTGTGACACTATATTGAGAAAGTCAGAAAAACATCAAAAGCATTAGGATTCATCCACTTGTGAACATAAATGTCTGTATATGGTTCTGATGGAAATCCGTCCCATTACTTGAAAGACAACACGTACTTCAACAAAACCGACCAGACAAAAGAAACAAGATCAGTTATACCAGACAATCATCCCACCTTTGCCTTAACTTTTACTTATTTGCATCCTACAGCTGATGTGTCCTCTGCGTTATCTGGGGGAGACAAAGGAAGGTGCATCCCAACTAAAAGAACTCCAAAACTACCTATTAGTTTTCTGTCCTTTCCAATAAGTTCCCAGAGGAAGGGAATTTGAGGTGTCTGCACATCTCTAATGGACTCAGTGATAACAACTTTCTTGGCTGCGTAGTGGCTGATGGCTTTGTTTGGATCCCTGATACAGACAGGCCAGAGACTGTTTGGATGTGTATTTTGGCTGAGGTGACTGTGTGGGTAATAATGTACAGCAGCATACACAAGCCTTACAGAGTGTATTAAGCAATTTTTCAGTCTGACATTTGAAAGAATACTGTATTATTTATACACTGTACTTTCCCTATGAGTTGCAACATTGAAACAAAAGTAGGTTTCCTGTAAGTGAACACTGAGCTTTGGTTGGCATTAGCAGTCAGGGATACAAAACTCTTTTCTAACACTCGTGATTTATCATTTGATGAGCCGTGATAGGGATGCTGCACTGTCCAGTCATTATTTATTTGACCCCCCACGACCATAAAATAAGGGAGAGTCTGATTAATAACTGAGGGACAAAGGGAACACAAATGCCAGATGGAGGATAGGCGAAGTGTTTAGCCTCTGCAGGTTACACTCTGCAAGGGAACTGACTTGGGCAATCACTTCTCCTGTCAAAAAAACTCATTTAGCGAGTCCTCATTCTCAACCCAGCAATGGGACGGTTTTGTGTTTGATTAAAGAGTAACCAAATTGATCTGATATATGTTCATATCTGTATAAATACCTCTCGACAATAGACACTGATTATTTAAGTTACATCTTTTGTAGACAGCAGTATATTCGTCAATTACAGTGGTCAACAAATAAAAAAAAACATTACCTGACTGCATTTAGTTAAACTTTACTCCCTGAACACGATGTTGAAATCAGAATTCAGATATCACATAAGGTTTTAGAGAGACAACAGCATTTCGTATTATAGTATTATACCCTGCATAGGGTTGTTCGTCTGTCAAGGTATAAAAATAATAGGAAGCTGGTTGATACCCTGCTTTCCTATTAGTGGAGTATATTGATAGGCACCATATCTAGCCAACATACTCTACTCTACAAGTACAGAAAACTACATCATTTTCATTAAAATTTTATGTGATACAATAAAATGGATGTTGTTTTTGTGATTAAGAGATAAATTTTTAAAAGAATAACATAATTTTGCCCAGCTAGCAAATATTATGTTTACCAGTGTTGTTGGTCTTGGAAGATTGGTACAGTACGACTTCTGACACAGATTTTCCAATTTGAGATTCAAAACTAGTCAATATTAATCATAACAAGCTGTCCATAGTGTGTCCAGAAGACTGGACCAGGTAAAGTAAAGTCACGGGTTTGGTTCTAAACACATTTCTCATTTATGCGGAACTGGAACCACTGAGCTGAACTGAATATCTAAAAACTTAATTTGAAATACCCCTGAGATTTCAACATTACCAACAATAACCAAGATCCCAGCCATAAAATCATGATCTTTCAACAGTATAATAAGTAACTTACTCTGTGTGCTAAGGCAAGCACAATGGGCTTTTCAAAAACATTCCAATAATGTTGTCTCTCCAATATTTAACTTTATTGCAGCCTTTACAGAACACCATTTCACATGAGCCCTAGGCTTTTGTGGGATAAACGTCATGACTCAACAGAAAAGCAAGTCCAAGTGTGAGAGCTCTGACATTTCTGGAATAACAGCAGGATAGAGAGGACTGAATGGTGCAGATGTTTTTAGGTAGCAGAGGTTGCAGCTAAAATTTTATGAATGTGGACGTAACCATGTAATGTTAGGTACCTGCTCTGTTGCACTTAGCAGCTTCACTGCACATCTCCCCAGCATTTCAGCGCAGAGAGTGCTGCTTATTTATAAACATTTTGAAACCTATCATAATTCAGTTGTGGATCTATTTAATTATTCAATCATTTCTTTCCTGGGTGGTTAATAACAAATTTTCATCATGTGTAACAAGCCAAGAACACATATTTATTACTGCTTTACCTTGACTTTAAACAAAACAACAATCTTTTCCTAAGCTTAACATTAGTGCTTTTCTTGCCTTAACCCAAACACACACCCCAAGGCGACTCAATTAATAATTCTAATCCTTCAGTCAGTCAAAAATGATATTGCACTGAAACATAATCCACATACAAAAAAATAATGACATTGGTAATTAAGTTGCATATTAATGTGATTTTTGGATACAGGCTTGGTTTAAAGAAACACAATGTTGTTGTCTCGAAGAACAGTTTTTTTTTGCGTTACATGTAGTCAGTTGAGCTACAATATAGCTTTACCTAGTTGTCTTTATTGTGGTTACTAGTAGTTATTCAAACTGTTATGTCAAACTAACAAATAAATTCTCCTTTACCTACTCACCTACATCACCATTAAACTACTTAACTTAACATTTTAGACAATGCTGGGTGATGATGTCAGATTATTTGGTGTTGTAAAAAGTAGTAGTTTCTTATATTGTTGGTACTAACTTCATATAATAATTGAATCTAAGAACCATAGGGCTTCCTCTCCAGTGTCATCACAGTTTCCACGGCTGCACAAAATTTAAGAACATTTGTTGTGTAAGAGAATGAGGAGATACAGTATTTCATAAACACTATAGTACACTGATACAATTGTCACTTTATCTCTGTCCTGCTATGGCCCTGCTCACCTGCATTATCAAAACACTGGGGTCTTTCTTCAGGTTACTGCCTGTAGATATGGTCATTAGTTCTGCTCCTGTGCTTACGGCAGAGAAATCCCAGGTCGGCGGAAGACACTGAGACAGAGGAGTGAATGACATCCTATCCAATTACTTGTCACCTCTACATGGGCTGGTGTGGGGGCTTGAGAAGACCACATGAGACAAGCAATTACACGGAAAAAGATTCTGATCACCTCAGAGGAGCAGCGCACCTCTGGCTGGCCCCTGCTGTATTCTTGATGTCTTAAAATGATTTTGACCTAAAGTACGGTGGCATTTAAAAGTGTAAACGCATTGATTGTTAGCGAAACCCCAGAAGGCGTTTTCCAGCCTAAAATCAAAGTGGGATCTATGTGTATAAATAATATTTTTGAGGCAATGCACTGTACAGCATGCTTTGTAGATGAACTTCTAGGATCCCTGAGGTTAGTTATTATAACAGCCTAATTGATTTCAGGGATTTAAAGGGGCATGTCACAAACACCATTAGAAAAAAAGTAACCTGAGTACAGAAAAACAGTGGCTTGCTATGTTCTGTTGACATACCATTGCACTTAACTGCATTCCACTTGTCAGCCTGAAGGACATTACATCAGACATACATCTCAATCTGAGAAAGCAACAGGTGCAACAAGTTTTCAGTTTAAGCCACAAATTGTCCACTAAATCTCAGACTAACAGTTATCTGCATTGAAGATAAATTTAGTCAGTATGTTACTTGTAATAAGTTAGTATAGACTCCAAAGGATTGGAAACCCAGGAAAATAATGTTCATGTCAGGTGTTCTGAAATGATTCATCCACCCACCTTTGCTTGTTTGTTGTTTTGACTTAACAGAAAGGGGCCTGTGTTTTCAACAGTACCCATTTAAAACTCTTGTGACAGCCCGCCGCTGTTGGAAGGTTAGATATACAGAATAGAAACAAAGGCAAATGTGACTCAAGCAATGACCCAGAAAAAAAGAGAAGAAAATAAGAAATGCAAACTTATTCTCCATCTGTACCTGCAGGTGTAGACACAGATACGTTTTTGAGCTGCCGGTGAGCAGAGGTTTCACTTAAGTTGAAGGAAAATATGCTTCTCTGATTGCCAGTGTTCAGCACAGCCTCAAAACTTTGCCTTAGGCACTAAGTTATATTCATTTCACAGTTAGTGTGTGTACTTATTTTTACATAAAATCTATTGCAAAAAGATGTCTTTGCATATAAACAGATTATGTGATATACTGTAGACTTACTATTTACTTTTACAGCCTTGTAGCACGTAGCCTGCATGTAATGCTTCTCTTTACTTTAATTCATTCATTGTACTGAATTTTAATGATTTGACACCTTAGTGCTTGATAAATATGTTTAATTTAGAAAAACATAATATGAAAAAACAGAAAGCTACAAGAAGTCTATTTAAGAACCGACGACAATAAAAGCAGTTTACTCCATTTTTTTTACGTATTATTATTATCATTTAATATTTCTCCACCTTTATTATCTCCTGGGCATGGATGATTAGATTTGTCTCAGATAGTTGTAAGGTTTGTCTATAGTGCTGAACAGTACATTGTGTACATTTTTGTTTGTGAATGTGCCTCATGCAAATCAATTTTCTTTTGGGATAATAAAATGTAGAAAAGAGATTCTCTACCTTCTGAGTCTTAAAGTACTCCAGAATGGTTCAATTGGATTCTAGTCAGGGCACAAATGAGGCCACCTTTTTCCTCTTTTTGCAGTTTTGCAGTGTGTTTCGGATCATAGCCTTGTTCGACAATTCCTCTCCTGACAAACCTCTTGAGACTTCCGTTAATCTTTTCATTCAGCATATAAGTTTAACCATACTATAATGCCATCCATAAATGTCATTTCCCCCACACCTTTTGCAATATTCAGCCATATATTAGCAAATTCCTACCTCCGTGTTTCATGGTCTGTATTATATAGTCACTGTCACAGTGCTGAGCCCCATCTCATCCAAACTAATTTATTTTGGTGACCAAAGAATGTGCTGCCAATATTCATCAGGCTTCTTTTTATGTTCATTGGCAGTGTTTAATCTTGCAGTTCTGTGCCATTTTCTGATAATCTGGGCATTCTGTCATAGTCCAGAATGACGAGCATCGTGACGATTTCAGCAGTCCTCATTAGAGCACGCACATAAAGTGGAAACTACCACTTTACTATTATTACAGTATCAATCGATCAGTCAGTCAGATTAATGCTATTAAGGGCTTTGTAGATGATTGACAAGGCAAATGTGAACAGACATCTTTAAGACTAATGCACATGGGAAGATTTGATGTAAAATACTAGAAAGTAAAATAATAAAACTATCTTAAATAGATTTAAATACATTTTGAAAATAAAAAACAGTATAAATGATCATAAATGACGATTTTGTCTTGTTCTGGTTTAGATTTATTTGCCTGTCTGTTCATAACTTTTTTTTTTACTAATTTAGGCTTATGTGGAAATGTAATCAGTTTGTTGTAGTGATCACATGTAAAGTGACTTTTGTTACCACAGGTGTACACACAGGGTTGCACTATCAGTGTAGTCCATCTAACCTTATCAGAAAAGGGATCCTTATTATCTCATTTATTTCTAGTGGGGCCACTTTACTCTGTTGTCCCAGTGCTATGAAATTTGTGTAAATAGTGTAATAGCTCTCTGAAGGAAGCATGTCTGACTAAATATGATTGATTGTTCACTTCACAGTCTTCATGCTGGTATTTAAATTATCCTCTTCATGTTTTATAACAAAGTTGATTTGAGATAAATTACAGCAGAAGAGCTTGTGTGTCCTCTTGCATTATGGTTCTCTTGACACCTGGTGAAATCAGACTACAAAATCTGGATCAGTCCCAGTCTCTGTATTTATTTGGCTGCCCATTTATCACAAACGTCACTAATCAGTGTTTTCATTAATGGAAGGAAATGAGTCTTGCTGCTGCACATCAGCATTTTAAAATTACATAATGTGACAGAAGAAGGATTTGCATTACAGTGCTTATTTGGTTTGCTACTGATTGTCCCGAATCAGGATTACATCACTCAATCAGCACATGTGTTAGTCTTGTTTATACTGCTGGTCATTCACTTAGTGATTAGGCATTCAAGTAGATCTGGCACTGGTGCTGCTGAATGCTAAATTACAACAAAAGCCTATCGGGTGCCATGTGCGTAGTATTGCAGCCCCCAGAGTATATAATTCATTAGTGTGGGATATTGAAGCTGGATTTGGTGCTTTGCCTTTGGATCATGCAAGCTGCAATATGTATCTCAAGCTAAAACAAAAATAATATAACGCATTCATTTATTGAGCATTTATGGAAATAAATGTTTTATATTCAGGCAGGAAGGTCAGAACTTCTTATGGTAGCTGCTCATTTTTAGCTGCAGGTGATGATTTTTTTCTTGTTTTTTTTTGTCACTTAACCTGGTTGTGAATTGTCCCCTGGCAATGATTTCTAACTTATTTTTGCTCATATTTCCTACTAAGCTGCTACATAAACACTTGGTTAAAACAAGCTGATACAGGCCTTCTGGAGATGGATTGACTGCCTGATGATAATCCGATGAATTTCTGCATATATGAATGTTGTAATTGAAGATGCACCTCACTGCTCATAAATTACAGCTGATGGAAATGTGGCATGGGGGACGGTTCTCTGCATAATGAGGCTCACTGGCATAGGTATCATTTAATTAAAAAGTGTTGTGACAAAGGACGCATGTATCCAAACTGTCAAACTTAACTCAGGGAGTGAAGTTGAAGATGGATGGTGAGTAAACTCAGCAGATGTTTGTGAGAAAAATTCACCAAAAACTGCAGCGCAAAGAGAAAAACATTATGTGCTCTTAGAATGTGTCACTGTAGAAAAATTAACAACTGACTCTCATGTCGATAAACATGCAATTAAAAGTGCGGCGCTGTTGTTCTGTTCGTGTTACAGTAATGAATGCTGCAGAGAACTGAGCAAACTGATGTGTTCACGTACAGTTCAAGCTAAATAAAGTACCTCAGACAGTGCAGTACATAAAAACTTGGATCAATATGACCAATAAAAGCTCCAAAAAGCTGCCTGACTTAGTGAAGCAGAATGGCAGACTAAAGAAATATCATCCTATCATTACGTGTTGAGAGTAATGACGGAGGGAAAGTTGTTTGGTCATTGAAAATCCAGCTTTTTAACTATATTGCAAATGTTTAATTCACAAAACAAAATATGTGGGTGTAAAAGTTTTTAAGCTGCACTAGTAAACACTGCAGATTGACACCGCCAAAATGGTGGAATGAAGCTGGGAAATTTAACTCCCAGAAATATGTGCAGCGACTCGACTCAGTGATGCTTTATACCAAATGTAATTAAAGGGTCCTTTTTGCTTTAGAAGTGGTGAACGCATTTTTCTCTAGACGGAGCGCTGCCGTTTAGGAGACACTTTACTGCTTTGCTGTTTGCATCCTCTTTGTCTCTGTCTGTTAGGTTTCGGGGCATAGTGGAGGTTGCTTTTGTTGTGTTATTGTCGCACAGCTTTGCTATCATTTGTCCAACTTAAGGATTCAGCAGAACAGTGCTGAAAATGAGAATACGTGTTCAGTCACGCAACACTAGCAAAGTTTAATTTCTGTCTTTTCCCGTATTGTGAGGCAGTCTGCTCATCCTCTTGCCATTCAGTTTTTTTTTTATATTCTTATATCAGGACATAAATGGAATAGTAAATATAGCAGGGGTCCCATGAGTACTGGAGCCCTCCAGAGATGTAAGCAAGGCGACTAAGTGCGACAGGAATGAAGGAGCTGGGGGCGACTGGTTCCTCCTGAGGGGTTGACAGATGCTGATGCTGACAGATCGAGAGAGTGATTATTCAGAGCTTTGGAGATGAACTAGCGCTTGTGTTAGCGAGCTCCCCTGGCGGCAGAATCACTCCCAATCACACTTCCATAAATCACACACACATATCCTGGCACAGTTTGAAAACAGCACAATTGAGCAAAGGTGATGGAGAGTGGTTATCATAGAGCAGTGCCATCAGTGACCACAAGAGCAGTGCACTCAACTGAGAGAGCAGGACACATACTGTGTTGCCTTCAGGGTCTTTAAGCTTGCTTATATCTTTCTCTTTTGGAAGGCTTTCTATTTATTTTACCATTATTTACCATATTTACATAATACATAATTATACACATATTGGCCTTTCTTGAATTGATAAAGCCTCTTTGTGCACAGTACCAAGCTGTGATGCTGTATGTGGGGACACACTTTGAAATTAATCTATCTAATATGTCTAATTAAAGATCACCCACACACCATGACGCTGTGAAAAACATTTGTGTATATGAAAACATTTTAATCAGTCTTTTCTCTTATCTGACAAATAACATGATGTATATTCTGTCAAAAACATCATGTGAGCTACTGTTATTTATTGTCTTACTGATGTTTAAATATAGTAAATGATCTGATTACCATGCCTACCCACCATTGGGTGGGTAGGCATGGTAATGGTCTTGCACCTCTGTATCTTTATTTGCATGTCATATTTATTTCCAACCCAATGAACCAATCAATTCATCTTCTTTCCAGCATATAGATGTATATTCCAAGCATTTGAGTTTTTGTCATTTATGTGACATTTTCAGTTCGCTGCATTGTACCTGCTTAAAAAGCAAAGTAAATGCATAAGACAAAAAGATCACATGAATGAATGATAATGATGTTAGTTACACTGTAAGTCCCCATTAACACTGCAAAACCAAGATGAATAAACTCAATGATGTGCTTCGATGAACTATGAAACAATTCAGTAGTTTGAAATATGCCTTCTAAGGCAGAAAGCAATAGCTTCAAGGCAGTGTTGTCACCTCTGTGGCCAGGGAATAAAGTGTTAACAACATATTTCTGTGGCATGAAAAGGCATTAAATATTTTCAGCGAGTTGTCATTCGAAAGCAATTTAGGAAGCAGTAGGATGTCATTATTACATCAATTTAATTCCAATTAGAAGAAATGAATTAAATTATCCTTTTTATAGCATGTGGCAAAGTGACTGGATGAGAAGTGAACGTGACAGACGTACAGGAGATAACCACACATTATCAGAAAATTGATTCCATTTTTTTCTTTATTCTGATGTATGTCTACTTCTTCTGAAAATTATTAGAAAGGTCAAAAACTAAATTAAGAGGGTATTTATCTATTTTTGGATTGGATTTTCTAAATTACAAATTAATTTAGTATTTCATACAACTGGATTTAAATGAACATTTTTCAAAAATCTACATGTGCAAATATTAACACAGTGTAGATCACTATCATGTCATATTCTGGTACTGATTTGAAATCAGGTCTAGTATTTAGCGAAAGTGTCAATATCATTTAACAGGTGCACCATGCGTAATCAATTATTTCTGTCGGCAGCTGAAACAAAGACCAAGCTGTAGCGTTTTAAAGTATAAGATCTTCGTGGGCTTGAATGTGGCAGTGAAAAGTTTGTAGTTCTCTTCTTCACCAAAGTAGAGGCTGTGGTTGGCTTGGATTCATCTAAGCAGCGAATTTTAAGCTACAATTTAATGCTGATGCAAGTTTTCACAGCAGGAAAAAGGCATTAGCACTTTTGTTGGCTGTATGACCACAGAGTACTACTTTCTACAATTTGTAAGAAGTGGAAAATAGCCTACTATGCCTACATCTGCTGTGCTTTTGACACGCATACTTTAATATTAATAATAAGTGGTGACTGTCAAGAGCGATTCTGTTTCATGCTGCAGAAATCTGCCACAACATTAGGGTTTGATGGTTAATATCTAAAAATAAACTTGTCAGTATCTTTCATAACTTAACTGTGTGTGTAATTATTATACTTGGCCTTTTTGAGGCTCATGGAAAGATAACCATGAGCCATGAGTTAGGTTACTGCAAATGCTCAGTGGATACAGATCAATTACTACTGATAATACTAACCCAGGCACTGATATTTCAGCAATGTAGTATATTTTTCAAAAAATCTACACTGCCAAGGAACTGGTGTGATTGGATCAGTCAACAACAAGCAGGACTTTCCCAAACGAAACAGACGTTCATATCCAGTGTGGGACATCGTGTGTTATAATATTGACTGTTTCACAATGTTAATTACATATCTAAGTAATTATTTTATCTGTAATGTAATTGTAACTGTATTTATTTTATCTTTTTTCTTAACCATAATTTGCGTCTAATTCCGACCGATTTGTCTTTGTGATGTTTGCATTACTGTCACTGAGCATTCATGATTGCTGTCATGATGGTAGGTTTGTTTTAAGGAGCCAAAATGATTTGGTGCCACTGGATGAGAACATCTTGCAATGCCATACATGTATTTGGTTAGCTTTTTCTTAAATGAAAATCAATAGTCTTTGTTCAAGTGATCTATGAATACCTTGCGATTTTGCAGACAGGATACTTTCACATCTTATGAGTGGATTTACTGCCATGGCGTAAATAACAGTTATTGGTATTAAAAAACAATACTGCTCTTTTAATAGTTGCAACTGGAATTTAGTCCTCTGTGACCAAAAAACTAACCTTGTATTTTATTTCTTTTATATTGATGTCCGCCAGTGGTTTTGATTACTTTGTGCTCCTTTGTTCCTTTCATCCTCAGTTCATGAATAAAGCAATCATGGAGGTTAAGTGAATGGCCTTGAATTGTGCCTGATTGCAAGCTGCCAGATAGCCGCAATTTAAATCATAGTTTTTTCTCAAGTTCTATTTTTAATGAAAATGCCCTCTCCCTGTGTCATTTCTTGGTTGCAGGTCAGTGGGGTCAGTGTATCGGGGAGGAATGTGGTTCTGGAGGTGTTCAGACAAGAACAGTTTGGTGTGTCCATATGGACGGTTGGACAACCCATCATTCTCACTGCCAGCACATGGACAAGCCAGAAAGCCAGAGACACTGCTTTAAGGTCTGTGAATGGCATCAGGACCTCTTTGAGTGGGAGGTGTCTGACTGGGGGAGCTGCGTTCTTGTCCCTTTCTTTTCCAATGAGCTCAAGCTGAGGACAGCTGAGTGTGTCACAGCACAGCATGGCATCCAGAGGCGCAAAGTCCACTGTGTACGGACTTCAAACCGTACCACAGTCACCTCGAGAATATGTGAGTTCTTTTCGCAGAAACCACATGTGGAGCAGGCTTGCCTCATCCCATGCCCCCAGGACTGTGTGGTCTCAGACTTCACCTCCTGGTCAAGTTGCAGCAAAACCTGCGGTGTTGGCCTGGAGCATCGGACTCGACATGTCCTGGCCACACCAATGTACGGGGGGGCGACCTGTCCTAACCTGACCGAGACCAGGACTTGTGCTAGCCCTGTTGACTGCCCTGCTGGTGAGGGCGAGTACCAGTACAGCCTTAAAGTAGGGGCCTGGAGTGAGTGCCGACTACCCCATCACAAGGATGCACTGCTAAGCGGAAGGACCACAGTGGACTTCAGCAGCAGCGCCACTGAAAACAATACAGTCATGTTGCACATGCTGGCTTCTCACCACCACTTGTATCGCCATCACCACCATGAACACAACAAGCACCCCATGTCATGGGAATTGGAGGTGGGATACCAGACACGACAAGTCCGGTGCACAAGGAGTGATGGAAAAAATGCAATGCTGAGGTAAGTCATACACGAGTAGTTCAACGTACTGCACTTTATAGTGTCTATCCAAAAGGTGAACTTAAAATAAATACTAAAAAATATAGCATCTCTTAAGGTCCAAGATAAGATAATAATGGAAGTAAGGCGGCGAGGTGTGAAAAGAGCTGGATTACAGCTGGCCTGGGGAAATCTACAGATAACTGGATCTGTCTTACATTAATCTTTTTTCACTGATGTAGCGTGGAGTTGTAAAACACTCTGTAGCTGAACGTGGGTGTCATCTACTCATAATGGACTACTGTTTAGTGGCGTGAGAGGGACGTGATCAATTGTTTCTTGTCGATCGTGGTTATTTCCTCAATTATAACTAGCTTATATGCACGTTGTGGTACGGCACTGTTGTGTTAAATGTCAAGTGCTAACAGCTACCAGCTAACACTGGTATTTGGATTTGATAGGAATCATTTTTTCTGCACGTGCCCACACACAACGAAAGCACATACACTCATTTGCCACTTTATTAGGTTACCGTGAACAATCTAATGCAATCTAATACAGCAGGTCTGCTATAAATTAAACGTTTTACAACTCATAGCACAGCTAAGTTACAATTCCTCTGTTTTTGGAACAGAGAAGCAAGAAAGGTGATCATTCTACTGTAAGTTTTTTATTGAGGTCATAGTTGGTGGCGGAGTTGTACTGGAGTGCATTAAAGGTGTTTGTAGTGTTAAAATCAATCCGTGACAGCCATTCATGTAATGAGACATTCTTGCATTGAAACTGTGTTCAGAAGGATGGAAGCTAAGATTCGGCAGCTTTGGGGATCATAACTCGTGTGAAATATTGAATTAAGTATCGTGCCGCTTTTATGTGATGAGTTTTGTTTGTCCCATGCCGTTTGAGATGAAGGAGCTTAGAATTGGGTATCTTGTTATGCGTTTGATATCCGCATGTTATTGTCCTCAGTGAAGCAGGTACACTGGATTTATGGCTTAATGTGCAGTGCCTTGAATATGGATTTCCCACCTGAGTTCTGCCTCATTTTGTTTTCTAATTACAGCCTAATTATAAAGTAAAATTCTAAAATGAGGATTGTACTCACATCTTAATAATCTAACTAATTACATTTTCCAAATTAAACAATGGAAGCTGTAATTACATGACAAATGCAGTTGTTTCATATTTTAAGTGAGCATATCACGGCTCTTTGTACCATTTGCGTAGAAGGTTAACTTTATGCCCTTTGTTATTATGATGTAATAGTTTTGGATATTGTCGTGCAGGAGTGGCTGCAAAGCTGCAAAGGTTATTTGTTCATCACAAAATTAAAATATCTGTCAGAAGATTCTCCAATCAGATGTACTTTCATTAATGTGTCATGATTGTTGTGTTTGCTTTACTATTTTTTTCTACTCAATTTGCAGTCTCTGTACAAAGGACATCTCCCCCCTGACTTTCCAGGCGTGTGTGATGCCCAAAGACTGTCAGACATCTCATTGGTCATCGTGGAGCTCCTGCTCTAAGACCTGCCGGTCCACTGACCTGTCTCCTGGTTACCGCCTGCGGACACGGATCATGACGCAGATCCCAGTCAGTGGGGGGAAACGCTGTCCCGCCCTTGAGGAAAAAGAAGCTTGCAACATCATAGGGGATTTGCTTCCAAACTGCCCCAGGTAGTTTATGACTATATGCACAGAAATAAAAGTTCATGGACAGTCTCCTGATGTTTATGCTGTCAGATGTCAGATCAAAAGTCTAAAACCAAATAATTAGCTTTTTACCCAAAGAATTATGACAAAAATCCTAGAGGCTGCAAAAAGTCATGTTGTTCCTATTAAATACAGGTGTATTTTTTGGTAATACCCCATTTAATTATGATACTTAAAATAAGTTTGTGCACTGTTGTTCATGACCCAAAGGACAGTGATGACAAACAAGTGCTTAACAGAATTAGTTTGCTTTAATAGTGACCAAGCTAAGCTTGTATACATGTAATAAACAAAGTAGTCAATAGAGAATTACTTTCCCTGCTGCCCTGCTTTGTTTTATTTGTTAAATCTACATTGAGTGCCTGAGAACAGAGGATTTACATGATTAGGGAAAACTCATTACGGAAATTAAGCATTTGATAGATTACTATAGGCTGTTGTTCTGGTAAACTCCAATATCTTTTCTTTCTGCCCCACTGAGTTTTTCACAGTTGAAACAGTTTTTTCTTGTGGTTTTAAAATTAAAATAATCATTCCGACATGCTATAAGAATGGCTCTTGCTCTCATCTCACTAATTTGTCTTTTGCTTTTTGTGATTTGGAACAACTGGTGTGTGAATGCGTGTATGTGTGTATCTTTTTTTTTCTTTTTAAAAACATGAATTTATCACTTGTATTGTATTTCCTTTTAAAACGATAAAACTAAATGTAAATATTATTATCTGTTTATTTGTGCTTTGAAAGGTATGTGTGGGGGACCACTGACTGGGGCGAGTGTCGCATCTTGCCTTTACTGAGCCAGCAGGATCAACGACTGGCTAACATCAGTATTCTGTGTGGAGGGGGGATCCAGACCAGGAAGACCTACTGTGTTCAAGTTTCTGATGACTCAACACATCACAGGAAAGAGGGTAAGAATAAGAAAAAAAAACCCCGCCATGATTAGAGTTGACCCAGAGCTTACTGGGAGATAAGAGATAACTACACAAATAAATTCCAAGTAAACTCAGTAGTGTGTTTTGAAATAAGTTCTGAACATACATAAGTATTTTCCCCCTTCCTCATTTAAAATGTTTTTTGCATAGTTGTCACACTTAAATGATTCAGTACATCACACAAATTGTTAAGATTATTCTAAAACATAACCCAAGTAAAAACAAAATGTAGTTTGTAATTTATGATTTCATTTATTATGGTAAAAGACTGTACAAACCTGCGTGACCCTATATAAAAAGTAAATCCCCCCTAAATCTAACAGCTGTGTGCCACTCTTTCTGACATTTGCAATAACTTTCAATGAGTCTTTCACAAAAGAAAGAATTATAATGCGGAATTATTTCCATTCAGCCACAATGGAGGGTTTTCGAGCATGTTTAAGGTCATGCCACAGCATCTCAGTCAAATGTATGTCCAGAGTTTTAATAGGTCACTCAAAAGCCTTACTCTTGTTTCTTTGAGTCAATCAGAGATGGACTTGCTGGTGTGTTTTAGATCACTGTCCTGCTGCATAACCAAAGTGCGCTTGAGCTTGAGGTCACAAACCTACTTTCTGCTAGGGGCCAGATAGACCCCAGTCATGAAAACAGCCTTGCAACTTAATGGTTAGCAAGGATAGCTAACAGATATAGGGGTCTAGTAGTAGCGGTGGAATTAGCCAGAAGAGAAGAATGAGATTATGAATGGATGCCTGGAGTGCCATTCAGGCTAAGGTGGTGATGTGGTGGAGGAGGGTTGCGCGAGCTTATGTCTGAAAGGCAGAATGACAGAAACAGGGAGATATTTAAAGAATGGACTCTATGAGCTGATGAGAAAGCAGGCAGGATGGAAGGTTATTGGATAGAGATGGCCATAACAAATTGAATGAAAGGACATTTTGACAGCGTGGGAAAGAGAAGTGAAGTGAAAGTTAGTATAGAAGATCTTCCTTATTGAACTTTCGCCAGAGCTTAATTTAAGCCACTTCTTGATTCAACAGGTCAGGCAGTAATCAGACCTGGGTGTGGCAGGTGAAACTGAACTCAGCTTTCCAAAAAAACGTGATTAATCCCAGTTCAATCATGATTTAACAAGGAGGCGGGGCAATTACTTCTTCATGTTGGGGCAGGCAGGTTTAGGCAGGTTTTATCCCTTAGTAAATGAATTCATCATTTAAAAACTGCATTTTGTGTTTACTTGGGTTATCTTTGTGTAATATCAATAAAATTAGTTTAATGATCTGAATCATTTAAGTGTGACAAATATGCAAAAGAAAAACAGCACACAGCTGTTATTTTCACAGCACTGCAACGTGAAAGTTAGCAGCAGAGCATGTTGGTGAGAAACACTCGTGTTGTTGTAGCTAAGTTGTGTTTTTATTGTTGACGACAATAGAGATCACTGTCTTTTTCAAAATGAGTTTTCTTGATTTACAATATGCTGCAGCTAGTGCTTTAAACAACAGGAACACACAAGTCTGTATGTGTCTACATCATTTACCTACAAAGCTGTAATGTTTTTTTTCATTTTAATAATTTGAAACTGACTTTTTGGTGCTACAGTGGCTGCATTTTATATCTGAAATTAATGTAAAATGCAACATTTATTCCATGTGGAAAGCCAATAAACCATTGTACACTGTATGGAAACAGACAATTTCTACTCTGCTCTGCAAAAACTTGATGAAGATGCCTTCTCTTACATCACACATCAAAAAAGTAAAGCTGCAGCAGGGTTAAATTTGCTTGCCTGGTTGGTATATACTGGGCTGTTATGTTGGCCACCAAAATCTCCAAACTTTTCTGTAACCATAGTTCTGACATTTCTTCTGTGCCTCCACATAAAAGCTGATCTAAAAGACTAGTTTAGAAACCCGGTAAATCAGGATATTGTAAACGGTACCATTACTTTTTCTTGCAACTACACACATATATATATATATATATATATATATATATTCATTAGAATTAGGAGAAATGGAAAATACATTTTTCTAGTGGGCTTTGGTCATCAGTGACCACATTAACCCAAGATTTCATATGTTTCCTAGTTTAGATGGCCCAACAATTGCTCATTAAGAACTGCAAAAGTATGTACAGTTTGTAACTCCATAAAGAAGTAGTCACACATGGGTGATCACACAATAAATACAAAGAGAAGCTGTGTTATAACAAAACTTTAATAGGGAATTTTCTTAAGCGTTCCACTTGTTTTCCTTCTCTCATTTTATTGTGGGAAATCTAACCAGTTAAATCACTTTAATGTGTGGGTGGAAACAGTATCACCTAGGATTACATTATCAAGTACAAGCATCTGTGTAATTATGTCTGGTCTGAATTGTAAGAGAAAATGGGTATTTTCAGAAAACAATTCACATATCTGATGAGATTGAGAAATAAGGATGATGTGTTTTTACAGTAAATCAAATATGCTCCATCTGTTATAGTATTATAGAGGAAAAAATAGTTGTTATAGTTATTGAACACGGAGTGGAACCTGATCGTCTGTCCCCAATCAGTTATTGTTATGCTAATATACATTATGTTAGTATTATGGAGATTTAACAAGCTGTACCACAATTTTGACAGGACAAATAACATAATAGAATAGAATAGCATAGCCTTTATTGTCATTGTACAGTACAACAAAATTGTACTTTAGTTAATATATTGAATTAAGGTTAGAAAAGAAGAACATTACTGTAGTTAGTCAACAGGAGAGAGAAGCACATATTGTGGTTTTCGTCCTAAAGGCTGACAGTCAGTCTAAGCTTAGCTTGGACCTGGTAATTATGCTGCCAGACCGCTGCTATTTCTTCTGTTTCAATGATTCCCTGCAGTGGCAGCAGTGACAGCTGGTTGACACAGGAGGCAAACATGAGCAAACTTTGACCTGAGAGTTGTGAATAGCACAGGAACTGATGCTCTCCTGTGATTTGTAGAGTGACAAAACTGACGTCCCAAAAAGGTTTGGTCAGAAGTATGTGTGGCAGATAAAGTCTGATCAACTTATTGTTTATTGTTTATTTATATGTTGTGAGTTCATTTTGATTAAATTGTTCCTGATTAAAAAAACAACAACTAAATTTTTTGAATATTTCAGCACTAGACTTGCATGGAGATGTGTGTTGAGGCAACAGTTTAGGAAATGTGGCTGTTTATAAAAAAACATTAAAGCATAAAGGTTATTATAAAGATAAAGATATTTAGACTTATTTTCTCTCTCTCATTGTGTCTATATATAAAGTACATGGAAGCCTGTCATATTTCTCAGTTTGCCTCAGTCTATTATGTACTTTTTTAATCCATAATGAAAATCTGTCACTAAGTTGTTCCAATAATAACACATGATTACCGTGTCAGTGCTGGTAATAGACATGTGAAATGTCTCAATGTGAAATTATGTACAGAAATTCAACCATATCAATCTCTATGTTGAACAAGATAAAAGACGTCTGTCAATAGAAAACAATGCCTCAGACGCACGCTGATAAATCGTCACTCTGAACATTTATTATTCTCCAGTTTGAGAAAAGTTTGTCACACTTTGTCTTTTCTTTTCTTGTATTTACTGCTTGGATAATGAAACTCATCACTTCTTGTGTAGTGGAAGTCAGTTTTTTGGAAAGAACAAATGTCAGACCTACAACATGCTCTACGTGGAATCAGAATTTTAAATATCACCCAGTGTGGGATACTACAACCACACGTAGTGTCTAGTCAAAACTTTTGAAAGTTTCTTTCATTAGCTGTGTTAACAACTAAGAACCACAGTGGGTAACCCAGGTTTTACCTGTAGCCAAAGTTAATTACTTTTCATAAATATATTAATATAAATAGAGATGAGAAAGAATACATAATATGGTTAAGTGCCAGAATCACCAAGGCAACTGACATTATTAATGTTTATGAACTCCAATGATGGTGCTAAAAAAATCATACTAAAGATTTCAATTAAATAGAGTGAAAGTTTTGGGCTTATAAAAAATGACACATGAATACCAAGTATTTCATTTTCCTTTGTAATTAGGCACAGTGGGTAGCATTTAATGGCTTCACAATCCTCTTTAGCAAATCACACTTTTTCCTGACCAATAAACATTACCGCTAGTTTAATAAGAACATATTGATTTCACCTCGATCCATAGATTTTGTTCAAATGTCTACGCAATTCCTTCATTTCATACCTCAGAGGTGTATGTGGACAGTGAATAGCTTATCTGAGTCTAGAGTATCAGCAGATGCAGTTCTTTCAACCAATGCAGGTGGGAGGCAAAGATCAAGACATAAGCTGCAGTGTTTACCCTGATGCGACCCACACAGCTTTGGCTAATGTAAACAGATGTGTATGAATGCCTGCAGTATGAAGGGTTACTTGTTCTGGTAACACAGAAAAACAATTTACTCATGTTGAATGTCTACTGCAGTAATGCAATTGATAAACACAAGAAGTTGCAATTTAGGGAACAAAGCAGAAAGTTCTGTATCACGCACTTTATCAATGTGCTTTAGCAAGCATCTCATTTTTACAAAGGGAATCAAACACCGTGTAAATTACTTTTCGTAAGAAGACAAAATGCACAATGGACATTTAGTGAATTTCTCTTTGGGCTCTCATTTAAATGGAAATTTGCCTCTCAATGGTGTGCGGAGGTGCAGCAAAACGGAATATTAGATTGAATAAATCCCCCTGTTGCGGACAGGCAAAACTACCCTCTTATACTGTGTGAGAGACTAATGTCAAAGCCTATTACAGGTGGCAGAGCTGTGATCTGTTCTGTGATCTACAAATGATGCCAGCCATGTTTAGCTGTGAATTGGTTATGTCGTGTCTTGCCTCAAAATCACCCTGTTTACTCCCTAAGCTGGCCACTGGCCTCCATTTAATATTCTCCTGAGCCAGACATGAGGCGAGAAGAGCAATTCTCCTTCTGTTCTTTCTCTTTTCTCCTTTATTTTTAACTCCACTAAGGCTTTGCTAAATTTATCTCACCCCATGAATCTCAACACAGTGTTTATCATTTGAAGTCATAGTCTTTACCATTATACAGTATACAGTGCACTAATATACATAAATTACATCTATATTTATCAACCCAGTAAAAGTGATTTTTCATCTTCTTCATTCTTTTCACATCTAGCATATAGCTGTTAGAATAAAATTTCTCTCTCTCACACACACACACACACACACACACACAGACTCACACAGACACTCCACAGATGCCTGTGTCTGAGTTTGACTTAAGCCTGATTTATCCATGCCCGTGTTCCTTTTGTGTGTTCAGTGTCCAGGCCAGTGAATGCCAGACTGTGTGCTGATGAAGAGCCCCCTTCAGCCGTCCAGCACTGTTCCATCCCATGCCAGCAACAGTGCCTGCTCTCCCAGTGGTCAACCTGGGGTGCTTGCCTACATGACAACTGCAAAGAACCACAGGGGAAGAAAGGTATGATGGTGTGTCGTGTCACATGGCAACATGCTGTGGTTTGAAAGATTTGCAGTGACATGGAAGACATTTTCAAAAAAAAGTTTTACTATGTAGTACTACTGTAGTGGTAAATAATACTGTAAGTCTTCCATGTGTCACCTCCAAACAATTTCTGGTGCTACCATGATATTATGTTTAACAATGACAATAATGTAAATGATGACTCAAGAATATTGTATGTGGAAAACGAGAGCTGAATATGGTTGATGGGGACTGCTGTCATCAGTTCATGCAACACTAAACTTTAACTTCAAATATGTTTTATAGGAAATATGTATTGTGTTAAATAATAACATAATGAAGATATGTTGATAATTATTGTAAATGGCAAGCTACAAATATGTTGATACTGACCATATCAAGAAAATGTTCCCAGGCAACATCTTTTCCATCATCTGATCCTTTAGTAGCCTTTACCAAAGTGCTTTTCTTGAACCCGGTGGGTTTAATGTTGCAGTTGATAAAGTTAGTCCACATCTCAGTGTGTGAAATGCGTCTTGGTTACCGTATGTTGGTACTGTGTGACCGACCGAACACTACTGGCCTTATGGTTTAATGTAAGGATTATCTCCTGCTAGCTAGTGTACACAATGTGTCCTGACAGCTGCTGTGATACAATGTAATAACCCTATAAAAAGTTGATTAAAATATTCTTGTAAACAGCCAATAAAAAATGTTTCAATATGCATCATCCTTCTGTTTTCCAAAGTAAAGTGGTGTTCTCTCCGAGTCATGTTTGACAGATGGATAGACAGAAGGATGGACACAGAACATCCAAAAATATACTAGAAATGGTTAGCTAACAAGCTGATATGATTTAAAATTGAAACTGATAATTGCACAGATGGGCCAGTGGTGAAAGCATAAGCAGTCATTCAAAAACCAATTAACTGCGGAGTTCTATTGCAGATAGTTATTTACAATCAGCTGTTCACAGCAATTGTTGCCTAAGCGTTGGGCGCATCCAAAATGGTCAACAAGAGGCTTTACACAACCTGAAAGCTATTTGCACATGTACTGTACAAGCTTTCAATTCAGCATTGTACAATATTTGGAGATAAGTACACGAGTGTTTGTGTTTGGAAAGCAATGAAACTGAAAGACAGAGACGTACAGTATTGTCAGCGACACAGGGGGAATGACAGTGCGAGAGGGCACTGTTGTGAAAGCAAGACAGGCTGTATATGTTTGAATCCTAAATTGTTTGTTTGATAAGCGACTGGCTGAGAGGAAGCATGCTCTGGAAAAGAGTCGTACACATTTAAACCACAGCAGTTGAAAGACAGAAAGAGAGCACACCTGTAGTTCAGCTCTCAGCCCCCGAGAGGATGACGGGAGAATCAGCAGATAAGATCCTTCCTGTTTGTGTGTGTGTGTGTGTGTGTGTGTAAAAGTGTGCTCAAGTATTCAGGACGCTGGTGCTGTCTGAATGTTCTTGTCTTTTTGCACAGGTGAACGCATGTCATATCCGACTGCTGAGAGTCACATTGTGTGTGTAGTGTAGTGTAGTGTATGAGTTTCAGTCAGTGTGCTGGCAGTGGTCGGAGCTGTTAGTGTGTTGGTGCTAAAAGGGCAGCACGACCTCGTCCCAGACGTGAGTAAATGTGCATGAAAGCACCCTGGGGAGCAACTGAAGGGTGGATTGTTCAGGTCAGTGCCCATACTCTCTAAGACTGGATCTCTATGGGATGAGCCAGCTCCTCTCACAGACAGTGTCATTAATATATTTCAAGGAGTGGAAAACACAGCATCTGCTGTTTTGCACAGGGGTCTCTTGTGGCATTGTGTCTTTTGATGGCATTCATAAAGTCTTTGAGCCTGCAGCAGATAGAGTATGAAACCAATGGAAAATCACTTGCAGTGAGCTCTGCTGACTGCAAAGCAATGAACAGTTATAGAGCAGTTTTGTATTATTATGGTCCAAGTAGTTCGCCGGTGGTCCTTGAGTTGCAGAGAATTTCTTGCTCCTATTGAATGTGCACTCATTCTTTGTGTTTCACAACATCAGAATAAACTGTGATCAGTCTCTAACTGAAAGGCCCGCAGGATCCCAGTTTTCAGGTAGAGGAGTGAAACCGCCAAGATGCTTATGCCGCCCCAGCTTTGCTCTCTGGAAAAATACAAATTTAAATTGCCTTGCGGTAGCTTTATGTGCTTTTCAAAATTTTCCATGTTATCTTGGCCTATCACACTTTGCAGCTATGTGGAAAAATGAATTGAATGCAGGAGGTTACTGGATAGAATTTTTGTAATGCCTCTACTAGAAGTCACTATGCTGGAGGGAGGGGTATTTCTGAACAACAGTGTGCTGAAATTCACTGGATAGTCCTTTTTTTCCCCTGAAATAAACCTGGTATGACCAAGAAACCTTTCAATTATTAATATCTAAGGGGGCATGCCCACGCCAAATTGTTTTTTTCCATCGTGGTTTGGATGTGAGTAGCAGTAAGAGCTCTGGGCAATCCTGCAATCGATCCACAGTCTCTTTGCACTTCGAGGGCACACTCGTCAAGGCCGCTCGGATCAGGTTCCTGAACCGGTGCCTCACACCAGTAGATGTTCGGGGGATGTAATTTGTAGAGTGGGCATCCTGGGGTTAGGCAGCTGCACCTGTGGAGGGAAAGAATGTGAAACCATTCTGCCAAGTGTCAGAGCCGTGTTAAAATGAGTATGGCTCAAGAAGAAAAGCTGCTGCAGCTGAAGTGCAGTGGAAATATGTTGGGGGAAGTGTTTGTGCCTAGAAATAGCATTTTTATCCTACCATTTTTCATGTACCAGAACAATTTTCTGTATCATTAGGGAACTGGAAGAGCTCAGTGTTCAACAGAGACCATAGATTAGAGAAGTTTTAGAGCGAGGAATATGAATTAAAATATGGACCAATTATGTAGGTAATTATCTTAATGGTAATAATTATGTCAATATGTTGATCGTATTAATGGGCGATGTGCTGATTGCATATTTAAACCATCTTCAGAGCAATGTTTTGTTTGGGTCATGTTTAATTTCATTGTAGATCTTACTGCCATTGTCATTTTTGAGTGTTCAAATAGAACATACAACTGTGTGTCTATGGACACGGATGATCCCATGTATAAGCTGTACAAAATCTAGTAAAATGCAGTAAGGGTAACCAACCAGCACTGGATTATTAAAACCTGATATGTACTGTAGGTTCATTTGATGATCTAGCAGTTATTCAATGAAAATTGCTCTTTAAGTGGTTTGCACTTCAGGGCCACCGTAATACTTGCTCGTGCTGAGGTTCTGTGCGGATGAGGTGGGGGAAAAGCTTGACCAGTAAAACTACAGTAAACACTGACTATAAAGCCAAAAAGGCACCTGCCACTCTTTGATCCAGCTTGAATGTGTATTTTTCCTGACTAATATCTCACAGCAGGTCCACTGATATGACTGAATAAGCCAATTAAATACATGGTAAGACACCATTTAGGGTTTTTTATATCTGTTTGCAACAAAAATCTAGTCAAAGGACTTAAAAAGTTTTAACAACTACCAGAAGTCTCCTACATTGATTTTTCATACTTCCAGGAGGCCTGTTTTGTTGAGCTGTGGAGTTTTCAACTAATATTTCCTCACGCAGAGCGGAGAAGCTACACAGATGTACTCAGCAGACACATGGGAGAGCAGGTTTTACTTATTTTTATTACTACTTCAAACTGCAGATCTTGACAGATGGTTCCTCAGGCTTCAGTCTTTTCAATCACTGCTTGTCCTCTTTGAGCACAAAACCAACATGCTGCTATTCAGTCATTATTTCTGCTGCTTAACATCATATTCATACTTCACCAAATAGCTCCTCAACCCTCTGTAAGCTGCCTTTGTGTATTTTATATTCATGAAACTAAATAAATGCACATTTTTTTTGTACTGTAAATCATGTAGTGATATGATTTAACACTATACTGTTCACTATACATTGGTTGTCCAGGTTATAGGACTGATAAGTTAAAGAGCTCAATAGAAATAAGTCGTTATGATGTACATCTTATTTCCACCTCTACAGACATATTCAGCTGGTGTCAGTGTGGAGCCAGTGCAGCTCAGCAGGTAGACCCCAATTTAGTAACAGAAACAGAAACAGCAGCCACAGTGAAAAGACAGTGAGACTCAGTAATTGCAGAGCCAGATGTCATTGTGAAAGTCTTGCCAACTGTTGTAACTTGACCCCAATCGCTCACACTTTTCCACTTTTTTTAAGCAGCTTCTCAATTGCTGTGTCATTTGTGCATTATCCCCTCACATTGCCTTTGTCTCTCCTTGTTTATTTTTGTTTATATTAAGTTTATCAAGCACTCCCCTGACTACATAATAGCTTCTTAACAACAGGGAAATATTTTAGAGTATTTACATTTCTTTTAAGTTTTATTATTTTATGGTAAACACTATAAGAAACACCTCCTTGCATGCATGAAATTCATAAACTGGTTATTTTTGGTAAAAGTGACCAATAATTTTACTGAAACAGGCACATTGATCATACCACTAACAAGTCTAATGAAGTTTGTAGGAAATGAAAACCAGGTGATGATTCAACCCCCACGGATGGACTAGGGAAATAACATGACAAAAAAGTTGTTGACTACCAGCTTTGTATCTATAAGTGTCCACTTGATATTAAAATATTGCATTTTTCATGTATACAGCTAATTCAACAATATTTAGTGACCAAAGTAAAATTACAACAAAAAATAAGGGGGGTCTTGGTTGCCAATTTTGGGTCTCTCTTGGTGCTAGACATAGGTACTGTGAACAGCTCTTGCTACTGAAATTGAGTCTGATAAATAAAAGAAGCACTTCCCTCTACTTTACAAGATAGCTCATTATCTTTTACACAAGGCGAGTAAGTTGACAGGTGAATAAGAAAACCACTTAAATTTAGGTTATACCCATAACAAATATAATTTTATTTCCAAAGCATTATTATACCAAGAATTGTAACAAAACAAAATTTGGTTCTAACAAGCACGGTTTTGCTTTAAAGAAACCATGATGACCTGGCACCGGCAAACAAGGGTAAAACAATGCATATTTATCTGCACTGAAAGTTGTATATTTCATTATTCATCATTCACTTTATTTCAGTGAGACTTTGAGTGGGAGTTCTTGTGGCTCACAATAGCAAAGATAATGAGAAACCTAAATAATTCATGTGAGAGATAGTGTCCACTAATGCCTATAAATCGGAACTTGTGTAATGCATTCGGTATAATTTGGGGATCTGCACATATACAAGGACTCCATTGAGTCTTGATTCAGACAGTTTTTTTTTAGATTTTCAGATTATAATTATTGTGGAAATGTTTAGAATAACAGTGAGTTAAAGTATCAACATGCCACACAAAAAGATCTGGTTGGCAGATTTGATCCCACACCTTTGTGGTAAGAGTACAGTGACTGGTTGTGGTGTACTTGCACAAGACAACATGATAACGTTTTTATGCAAGAGTATCAATGACTTCTCTGGACTTTTTACAACAGGTTTCAGACAGAGGAGGAGAAAGGTGCTGTGGGAATCCTACAGTTCTACAGAGACCTGTCCTCATCTGGTTGAGTCTATCCCCTGTGAGGATCCTGTCTGCTACCTGTGGCAGGTCCAACATGAAGGAACATGCATCCCCACTAAAAGCTCCTGTGGTCCTGGAACTGCAGTCCAGAATGTGACCTGTGTCAGCACTGAAGGTAATGTACCAGATATGCGTCACAGTTCACATTAAAATGCATCTTGTCCAATCACACAATGCAGTGAAATTTTCTTAGTGATAGCATTTGACCTTCTTTCAGCTAAATCATCCTCAAAGGGATGTTTTTGACATTTTGTGGAATATGCCTACCCCTTCAAATGTTGTTTTAAACTTTAATTTTGTATGGCTTTAGAGCCAGATTTAGTTGTTTTTGGAAATAGCCAGCAAAGCTCTTTCCTTCATTTCTAATCTTTATGCTGAGCCATGCTAAGCTAACCACTTCCTGGCTGTATCTTCATACTTCACTGATAGAAATTGGCACACAGTCGTACCGAACTCTAGAGTGTATTTCATAAAATGTCAAGCTATTCCTCTGAGAATTTATAAATGTCGTAAAATTTACATCAGTTGCCGTACAACTTTTACCCATAGCCTCTATATGTTTAGTAGTGTATTATTGTACTACCAAAGAGGAAGGAATAAAAGCACATTTGATGTTTAAAATCAGACTCTGATTTAGAAGAGAGCCACAGTTATTTATTATTACTCAGAGTAAGTATGGCCTCATGTTTTTTTTAATAACCTTAAATAATGTTAACCATTGTATGATATGGAGTGATTATTAAACTATAAAATATTATTAACTATAATTAGACTTGAGCTATGCGAAGCTGGAAAGTACATCAAGGCTACAGTAGAGCCATCAGAGTTGCAGTCTAGACATGTAAAGTTATATGTAGCATTGTGATGCATGAATTATCAGCTATAATGTGATCTATTGTGCTCAGCTATATCATCACACTGGGTAACAGGAATGTCAGCATTAACGGAGCATGTATTATTCATGAGGGACCATCACTGAGTTTATGGGCACAGAAAACATTGCCCTGATTAAAAATCACAGCTTCCTACCAGGCATTAATTGCTCATCTCCATAGATTATAAACCTAATTGCACTCTTTTTTCCTGCGTTTTATTATTCTGTCACAATGGATCATGCATATGTTTATCAGGAACGCAGAGGAGGGTCTAAATATATTAGCCAATGGGAGAGTTTAATGAATTTTGACAGGACAACTGAGAATGGCTTTGGTGGGTTTTAGTTTTAAAAAGACTTATAGAATTATGTGTGGCATATTAATTGTTAGTGAATGTTGACAAGTTGTTCAGTGTTGCTCCCTTAATTGGCTTACCATCCGAGAATGTTTTATTTTCACACATAGTCACAACAGTGTCATGGCCAAACTGCAAAGTGACGCACACCACTGAGAGTCACAATTTCACAGATAAAACTGTTTGTATTGAAAGAACTTAAATGCATCACAGAATGATTATTTCCATTTAAAGTGCTGATTAAAGGTTTGTTTACCCTTTAGAATGTTTCTATATTTTTCCACAAATGTGAAGTAAATGTAATTTTATTTTAATACAAGTCCTAAAACTAGATAATGAAAACCCAATTAAACAAATGACACTTGTTCATTCATTCATTAAGGAAAATTATCCACAGAAGATAAATCTATACTTTCACTGTGAACATCTGATTTTGTCCATCTTGGCCATGACATATCTAAAGTGTGTGTCTGCCAGACAGATTGTGTACAAATGGAGAACATTTAAGACAGGGGTTATCCTCTCCAGGAGTCATCAACCACAAAAAATCACACCAAGAGTAATGCCTGACAATCAACAGTTGCTGCCTCTGGCCCAGGATGACTTACCATCATTAATGGAGCTACAATTTGTGAACTAAAACTCAACAAAATTGCAATATTTTGGATGATGCAGTCAAGTCCTGAAATGCTGTGGAGGCAGTTCATGCAAGGACGCCTGCACTGAGGAATGAGTTAAATCAAGGTTTAGGTCATATTTAGAAATAGAGAAAACTCTAAAGGTTCACAAACCCGAGCCACTATATAATTGCAGTTGTCCATAGCAGAATTAGAAATGTTAGTGTGAGTGCTGGAGACATGAGACATTTTTTTGTTGTTTTTTTGATATTTTTATGAATACTTCTAAAAAGACTAATTATCCTTCTGCCATGAATCTGGCTGTCAAATAAAATGCAGCATCTACATGCTCATTACACCTGATTAAACCCACACAAACTAGTGTTCCAAAACCTAGTAGTGCTGTTTTTCTTTAATGACTTGAACACTGGACAGATGGAAAAATAGATAATTAGATAGTATAAATCTGTTGCTATGTTATATTTTCTGAAAACATCTCACTGACCCCTTTTGATCATGGTCAAGTTTTTCTCCAGACAGAATATGCTTTTAGTTATTTTTTTCTTATATGCTTGACAGGCTTATAAATTTAGTAGACCTTGGAGAAAGCTGCTGCTAAATGCCAGTTTGTCTGCACATTTTGACTCAGCACATTCAGGCTCTCCTTTTCAGCTCTTACACAAGTGAAGATGATAGACACTTTGTGTGATACTGAAATGTTGGAAGAAAAGAATGAAGACATATTTCTCCCCTTGGAAAAATAAAGTTCAAGCTTTTGCTAATCACAAGAAAATCTGGACTAATTGTACTTCACGTCTTTGAAGATCAGGGTTTACTCAAAGCCTACATAGATCTAATCCCAAACATTATCTATACAATGCTTAAAACGACATTTTTGAAGATGTGTAAAGACACAGTGAATCACAGTGAATTCCTGCCAGTTGACCCGACCTTCTCTCGCTCTTGTATTTGATGTCCCTGTGAATGAGGATCTAAATATTCAAACAAAGACCATAATAGCAAATTAGTCTTAATCACTATTTCACAAATGAAAAACATTGGATCATTTGCTTCTGATCATAGGTGATTAGCTTTATAACATAATTTAGAAGAGTAGTACACAAGTGTTTACTTGTTTTATGGAATGTATTGCAGAATATAGGTCTTTGTATGTTTATGTAAATATTCCTTCAAAAAACAGTTGCTTTCAGCTACAATAGTCATTTACAATATGAACAATGTCTACACGTTCATTCTGATCAATGTGATTTTTCACAAACATGCTCATTTCTATGTGTGTCCAAACTTTTGACTGGTAATGTAAATAGTATATATTTAAAACCTGTAAAGTGACTCTACCGAACCACCACTCATTTCACTTATTTTTTAATACGACTTCAGTCAAAGCAACCTACAATATGTCTGGCCCTGGAAGTCTATTAATGCCATTATGAGTTTATGATATTTTCACTATTAAACAGTATTTTTCTATGGAAAGAACAAATACCTGCACCTGTACCTGCACACAATATCTAGTTTTATGGGTTTTTTTATTTTTTTTGAGAAGTGCAGATTTGACATTGTGTGACAGGCAGAGGAAAATGCGAGGTATGACTGACATATCTGCAGAGATTAAAGGATTGTTTACAACAATCGGATATGTTAAATGGAAACATAGCTAAAACAATTAATAATGGCACCTTGTCTTGACATACAGTAGTTCTCTATGTGTCGGGGTTAATTGGAGATGTTGGAGTTGGTGTTCAAAGCTAGTTATGGACAAGAAATGCTTCGGCAGGAGGGGTGGCATGGAGTGTGGGGGGCAGTATACACTCCAGCTCATTTTGGAGTTCCTTGTCTCATTGTTCAAGAAAAGACACTTTTAATTGGAAAGAGCTCAGTAAATCAGCCAGCCAGCTGGTGCCTATTTCCCTATTCTAGTTTCACTGTGTCCCCATTTAAACAGATTTGTCCCTCATTCACTTAAAACCTTGTTTAACCTCCAACACATAAGTGCATTCATACAGCATTTGCAGCTTTGGATCTTAACTTCTGGAATAATTTGCCCTAGGTGTAAGAGTGGCTAAATCTTGTTTTGAAATTACAGGTAAAATATATTTTTTGTGTTTATCCTCTGTTTTCTTTAGATGTATTTCTTTTGATTGTCTATGTGGTCTAATGTATATACCCATCAGAAAATTTCTACTAAACTGTGATTCATTAAATGAATGTTTGTTGATGATCACTTACTGTACACAAATGTATGTACACAACCCTAATGCAACATTTCTTAACTGACAGGCTTGTTCACCATCAATAAGTAGCACATGCTTTTACTCTGAATACAAGGATGCCTAACATTTCTGAATGGTTCACTTTAGTGTCATTGTAGAATCAGAGCACAAAAAATGCTCTTTGTGTATTGCTGCCTTGAGTGAAGATGTTTGTATGTATTATGAATGTAAAAAAACTAATCTTAAGCCTAATTGTTGTTGATGGCTACAAATATTCACACTCATCAGGAATAAGGGAAATACGTGTGTGAACAACAGGTACCATTTAAGATTGTGAAATTCTGTGAAGTGACAGGTGCCCCAGAGATGTGCAATCTTTTCTCCACTTTGCATCCTGATTGAGTAAGCTTTTGGTTTCCAATTTCTCAGCATAAAACTACCATGCGTTTCAAGCCTGAAAACTCATGAACTTGTTTGAATAAAGTCTGTCTGCAAAGAGTAAGAGACAGCGCAAAGTATATCTGATGGTGTTTTAAATTATTGTCTATTGTTGCTCAAGCAATCAGAAAAAAAGCTCTATCATCTAAATGCCATCCTTTATTGCTTTGCAAATACACAAGGTAATTCCTAAAACTAGTCAGGTATGGAAAAAAGACACACACTATGAATATACTTCATAGTACATAGTACTACTATGCTTATCCTTCTCCTCATTTGGTTTTCACCGTGTGTAGATAAAAGACACTGTCCTCAGAGAGCACAGAAAAGGAATCAGTATGTTGTTTGCTTTCAGTGGGGTCCCAAAATACAGATTCTATAAATTAGTACCTACTGCACTTCTAGATATGAAGAATCAAGATGCAATGCTCATGGAATAAGGGATAACAACCTGGGAACTCGTATTTTCTAAATAAGAACAGCCTATTGTTGTATTACGTGGTATGTATGTCGTATGCTGCAATAAGCAAATGTTATACAGTCTGTACATATTGTACCTCACCTGTAATTGAAGGGAACAAGGATAAGCATACACTTGCTTTTACTTGTCTGTTGGCTGTTGAGTAGGTTATGACTGACATAAGGCAGAGACAGTAGAGAGAGTTAGGCTGATGTACTCCTGTGGCATTCATGCAGAGACTTGAACTTTCAAACTTTAACCCACTGTATCTGCAAAAATTGACCAAGCTATGGCATCTCTTAGGGAGGCTAATGTGCAATTGATGTATTCCCCTATTTCTTCACTGGGCTGTAACGTATAGCAAAATAAAAAAAACAAACCAAATATAAATAAAAAAAGTGCTGTAATAGTCTAAACCACTGGCTTTTTGCCCCAGGTTCAGTAAAGTTGTTTTGACAGCTTCCAGGTCCCACTCACTGCTCAGTGACCATCCACACCAAAGTAGTCTGTCTTATTTCCCAAACTAACTACCAGCCACAGGACACACACCTCAAACATGGGTGCACCATTGACTGACAGCTGACGTGACAGATTTGGCCCCATATATAGATGCATATTGTCTATCCTCCATAAACCTACAGAAACCTACTGTCATTTCTAAGAGCAACAACAATAACCAGTAACACAGTTACCATCAGCCTGAACTCCTGCTTTACTGGTCAGCAATATTCAGGTGAGTATGGACTTTGGGAAGCAGCCCAAAACTTGATAGAAAAAAGATGAGCAATTGTCCATATGAAATCAAGCTATGGGCCTGCTTGATTGACAGACGAATAAAGAAAAAACAACTATTAGGCTAGTTTGGGGGAGCCCTCTTTGATATGAAATTGTCCAGTTTTTTTGCATTTGCCTGGCACCCTGTGCAGTGTGTATATCATTAATAATTTTTCAGCATAGACGAGGTCTCACAGTTTAATAGGTTCAGATTAATTGGTACGTGGGTGAGGCGAATAGAAATCATGTTGAAATCGCATGCAGGAGGCAGTGATATTATGTCTGAATAGCAGTCCCAAATACAGATCCCTGTATTAATAATGCAAAAGGACCCCTAGGGCGGCAATCCATTTGCAGACCCCCCCCACACACACACACAGTAGTGTCACACATTCATACAGTATACTCTCATACATGCCCAGAAACACATTCAAAAGTTGTGACTTTAAGAACATGTTATCATGCAATTTTTGTTCAGGGATTGTTTCTAGGTATATTCATTAGATTCACCTGACTCTTAAACAGAACTGATTTTGCACTGTAGGTAAAGGGACATCAAATACTTTTGTATTACATATAAATATTACTACAGCACAATGAAGCTTGAAGTTTTTTCACCACATCCCACACTTATCTGTATGTGTTTGGTGTAGATTGCAAATGCGTGAAAATGATTGCATAGATTTTATTTTTGTGCTCTGACAGCCTTGATCACCCCTTTTCATTGTTTAATAAAAGCATATTGTCAGTGGATCCGTCTTTATCCAGTGAGACAGTCTTGCTGACTGTCATCATCTTACCATTCTCTCAAAGGTTGACTGAAGGATAATGCAGATAAAGTACAGTGACCATGAGATTGCACACACAAGGCACTGGATAATATGTATAATATTGTTTTGCGTTTTGTGATTTATTATGTGATGTTTCGTGAGAAATCTGTGCCATTCATATACTTTATGAAATGTTATGATTTATTATGCTTTATGTTCCATAGGTATGTTTTGCAGAATTTTGTTCGGCTTTGCACTTTGGGGGCACCACACTGTATTTTGAATGACACTAATGTGACTAAAACTTACAACTATTTTTGCATGTTCTGTACTTGAAAACAAATGCAAATTATGCCTCTTATCTGCACACAATTTGCAAAGAAACTGTATAGATGTTGAAGATAATGTTGGTCCATATGAATGTGGGTGATAGAGGATAGTTCACAGCATCTATGGTGCATGCCCTGTTTCATTTTATGCTTACTTTGTATGGCCAACTGAAATAATTACCTGGGTGGGAGCCACGCTGAACCAAGAGAATGGTTTCACAGACTACTTAAAATCTTACCGGCAGTTCAGAACAATTATGCAAAGTACCAGTGCAATTCCTATTCAAGTGCTGCAGCCTCCAGATCTCTGCTTAGTTAGGCACATTTAGAGATACAGAATTATAAAAATTATTCATGGTCCCCACAGCTATTGTCTTGTTCTAAATGTCATATTACATAAAATAACACTAACTCCACTGTCAAATCTCTTCACTTTGCCATACTACAGACATACCGTCATTGCTGAAAACGAAAACAAAAAAAGTATCGCACCAAATGTTCAAGCATTCTCCCTTTCTTCATCATGAGAGCTTTTCATTTTTGTCCACTTGCATCCCCACAAATGACAGTAATAATGAATTCCATACAGTAGCCTGTGGGACCTCACCATTACTTCAAGCAGACAAGCATCTCCTGCTGTATTCACACCAGTTACTTTGATGGCTGGAGATCACTGATGCTTTAACTTTATGGACGAAAGGTTTTCAGACTCCCCACGGGAGATTTTCAAATCGCTTTGATGAGGCGATACCTAAGTTGGCGCTCTCTCGCTGCCTGTTTTTGCATCAAGGGTATTCGCTTGGAGAAGACAAAAAAGACAAATTGATGACAAATCTGCCCTGGGGTTGTTATTGTTAAAGCATATTCCATGATGTAGTGGCAGAGTTCAGCCAAGTTAATGATACCGCTGTGATTGAGCATATATCCAAAAGACAGTGCATCGGCTGCTGCTGGCATTTTTTTGACATCAGGATGGCATCCCTGTTTCTGAAATTGATCTCTCTCTCTTGGACAGAGAGACGTTAGAGAAATCTGTGTCACTCTCCTGACTCTGGGCAAGATCCTGCAAAAAATACATGAAATGTTTTTTAGCCAAGGGTATAATTCAGTCATTAACATCAGTGCGAGAATATTTTTTCTGTAATTTTAGTGTTTAATCACACAATAAAAGAGTCATTATCGTGTACAGTTAAGGGAAAAGGCTCCATCTTTCCTTTAGCTGTTTCACTCCTAAAAGACGAGTTAACTGGGAGCTGTGATAAATATTTCATAACATGACTGCAAGATGAAGGCTGAAGGATGGCTTTTAAAACTAGCTCAGAATACCAATGGGATACTCTTATAATTTTCCTTCAAAAAAAATTTAAATTGTGTTAGTCTTTTAGTTAGACAGAATTTTTGTAACACTATACTGAAGATGTTTAGTTGTGTTTGATGTGAATCTTTTATCGAGGAGAAATGCATTTTCCTTGAAGGATAAAACACATTTTGCATTTGGTAAACTTTTCTAATATAGTGTTATAAATTAAGTAAAGATCACTTTTAACAAAGAACAATTTAAAATCATCATAATCACAATTCATCAAAGGATGCATCTCCATTTTGTGACAAACAGTACTGGTACTGTACATTGGGTATTTCTTTCTGCTCTTGAAAGAACATGGATACCTTACTAGAAAATCATAAACAACTGAATGCAAATTAGACAAGTGCATGTCAAAGTAACTCAGCCCATATTCCTAGTTGTTTTCATTTATCTGAACTGCATTCATACTTAAGTTCAGTGTGATCAAATTAAAACCTGTGCTTTGGATTACTATCAGTGTGTCCTCTTGTGTGCATTTGATATCTGTTGCTGATATGATTTTAATGTGATTTAAAACGGTTGTGTAAACCAGTAATCTGCTGTATAGCAATGCTTGTTACAAATAAGGTAATTCTTCCTCTGTTCTCTTGTTATTTCATATATGATCCTTATCTAGTTTCACATTTTAATCCACTCAGAATGTGTGTTAGTTCCAGGATACATGAAGTGCAGTGGATCGTAGGATCTTGATTCTAGAGATAGTTTTAATTCTTATGGCTGATGGCTCCATTACCATTTTCTAATCTTAACTTGTCTTCCTCAGGGGTGTATGTGCCGATTTCCTACTGTGTAGATGACCCTCCCCCGACAGAAGTGGCCTGTGAGGTGGCCTGCTCTGCAGACTGTGTGGTTGGCCCGTGGTCCTCCTGGTCACCTTGCTCCCACACTTGTGCCACTAAGACCGCAGAGGGCCGACAGAGCCGCACTCGCATTGTGTTGGCCATCCCAGGGAAAGGTAATGCATTCACTGATTCTCTCTGGCTTTCGGCTTTGGTGCTTTTGTCAAGCCTGGTGTTTTCTTTTACTCACTTCCCTTCTGTGTTGATGAAGTACAGCATTTTGTAGATAGCGTTTCAGAAAATCTTTTATGTTACAGACTTTATTCACGCTGTAATTTTGTTATTGTGCAGAACCTATGAAATAGGGCAGATACAAAAGTTTGGCTGCACAGCAGGACAAGATGTTCAAAAAGACAGAAATAAAATAAAAAACAATGTAACCACGTGTTTTATATTTCTCTTAAAGTAGTCATACGCTTTTGACAAGGAGGAAATATTTATGAAAAATATCACTGTTTCCACCACAAAAATTTTTTTTTTAAAGTTCGACACTGTTGCTTTGCCTCTTTTAAATTTCAATATATCTGCACAAAAACTGCTGTGGTACAGTAAATGAGAAAACAAATTGCACTATTATGTTTTTTAACATGGAGAACCACAGGCTGTATTTTATTAATATTGTCAATGCGACTGAAAACTAAGAAAGAAACAGCCTAATTTAAAGCTGAAACTCAGCAGATGAAAAAAAGATGCTTGAGCCAGAGGCTTTATCAGAGTGCTTTTACGAGCACTGTGTCTTCACCTTGGCAGTAACTTCTGTAGACTTTAGCAGCTTATTTAGACATTTTTCATCTCTAAAACATCTGTGGTTTGAGTTGACCATCCATTATCAAGGTCTCTTTCTCTGGCTAGTTTTTTTTTTTTTTTTTTTGCGTGCTTTGAGTGTTGTGGTTTCAAGACGGCAGAGCCTTGGCAGCCAGTTACTACCCATTAATCCCTGTAACCAACCACATATCTGCACTAACAGCTGATGAAAGAATCTCACTGCTTAAGCCAGGTTCCTCACTGTGTTGTTTATTACTAAGTTGCTGTCTATCTGTTTGCCAGCAGACATGCAGCAAGTGCGTAAAAATCTTAACGCTGTCTTCATGCTCATGTGCCTGTGTGTTTTTAAGTGTGTGTGGCAGTAAGGAAATGCTGAGATGTTAAAAAACTCATGTGTGCTCTACATGCGTGCACTGTCACAGTACACTTTAGGACACTTCTTACTTACTTACTTCTTACTTTCTCTTGTTTTACCGCCATCCAAATAGTCCCTGCACTGACCATTGTAGCCCTGTATGTATTAAAAATACACCAGTCAGCCACAACATTAAAGCCACCAGGTGGTGTTAATATTGTGACTACTATGTACAATGTTTTCAGCAAAAATCACTCCAAAGCAGGAATGTGTATGGTGTACATACTCGGTATATTTGTGTATTTAGCTGCGCATGTGTGTGTTTCACACACAATTTACGTTTCTAAAGCTTGGGGCTTAAGTAAATATTTTAATAGTCGCATACGCATACTTTGCAAAAGCTCCACAGTACACAAATAGAGAAATCTAAGATGACACAGTGGAAAACTGTTAACAACAAAAAGTCCTGTACAAATAAACTGAACTGTGGTATTGTGCTATTATTTGTGCTTCTGTAGCCTTTACATTCATACATATAGTAAACGGAAGGTTTCACAGATTTGTTGTTCACTGGCATTGAGGTTGAGTATAGAACTGGCCAATTTATGACCAAATAATGACTAAATATAACAGCCAGATCTCAGGGACCAAGAAACGATTGCAGCCGGGTGGCTGTGGGCAGTGTTTGAATTGGATCATGAATTCTGACCTTACTGTGACTTTTCATTTGTAATTCAAACTTCTACAAGTTGTGAGTTGTAAAGTGTCTGCTCAGCTAAATCGAACAAACATTTATTTTGTCACTGAGCAGCCAGATGTTAGCAGTTCAAGTATCACTTGAGTTTTAGTTGAAAAGTTGCTGCATAAAAGTGTTGCTTTGTTGGACTAACACTATTCTGACCAGTCAGATTTTTGCCAGGTTGTGTATTCTTCACGCCTTTGACACTGACTCTTTTGCTTTGTGCTGGTGACTAGAAGGGAAGGAATGTCCTGCAACCCCTGCCCTGGAGGAGTGGAGGGTCTGCAATGACCATCCTTGCACTGTATTCTACTGGGAGGTCTCAGCCTGGGGCTCCTGCATTGAGGACACCTCCACTGATGTCAATGGTACCAACTACTGGAATGGAACTCCTAACTGCGCTGTGGGTGTCCAGATCCGCAAAGTGAGCTGCATGAAGTTGAATGCTGGACCAGTTTTAAGTAAAAGGTAGGTTCTCTGACCAGATATTAGCTTTTATGATGCCATTCCTGCTTTGTCTTGTAATTTATGCATCAAAAATCTAGTATTAACAGAGAGAAAATTGGGATAAATTATGCTTAAAAGAGTAAGAAATTGTAAAATCTTCTCAGTTAAGAACACATTCTCCGTTTTTACCTGCAGTGTTGATTGTAGTGTATGCTTTTACTGACTTACTGACGACTCAGAGGACTTGATGCACTGTGAAATTATATCCGCTGAGTTTTGTACTTTGAGCTCTTCTTTTGTGCTTTCTGCTTGTGTTTAGGATTTTTGAGTGAACCTGAGATTTATTTTGCTTATGCTCCATCATTATCTACTCATCTTTCAGTGATATAGTATCACATACTGCTAAGGGCTTTTTGCTGTCACTAAACTGATGTTATAGCCCACACCAGGAAGATTTATAAATTATTCACAAAGTTTGCCCTTCTTTAGCTCAATATATTATTGAGAGGGCTCTAAAGTGTATTATGTAGAGGCTTTTTTTTTCTTATGCTCATCCGGTCTCCTACCGCAGAGGTTTTAATGAAGGCTGTCATATCTGCTCCACCAACAGATGTTGCCTGTACAGGATGCCATGAATTCAATCACCTCTTCAGTACTCACATGGCTTTGGAGTGCTCATTTAAAAGAATAACATCTAATACAAGACCTTGCATGTTGCTATTCATTGGTGTGTGTATGCTGCCTTTCATGTACAGTGTGAAAGACACGATTAGTTTTACCATGTACTTACAGGACACCACAGATTTGACATTGTGTATTGAAGCTCATATATTGTGATAAATACACATGCATAAAGACACATACACTGTAGTAGAGTGTGTCCTATTCTGAAAATGCACAAAATCAGGCTAAATACAGTCGTTCAAATTTAGCTATTTCTATAGCTTTCACCCGTTTATCTCATAATGAAATGCAGAAATGTGCTTGTTCTTTCTAAATCATTCTGAGGAGCTTTGGCGCACGTGTTCCTGAATATGACTCATGTGCAACTTGAAAAAGGCCACTTGAGTCAGCAAACACCTAACTGCAAAAAGTAAACATTTACAGAAAGAAAACTGAGACAAATACAGGAAATGACATGGTGAGTCACAGCATGTCTATTAAATAATATACTGTAGTTCCTGTTATTAACTTAAGGGTTATTGAAAAAACTTTAATAAAAAAATGTATTGAATCAATTAGTGACTCAGTCCACAAGTGAGGGTGGGATGACTAGATCTGCACGGCCACATCACATCTTAAAGAGTAAAGCGTTTGTGTAGATTATGTATTTTTGTGACGCTACAGAAGAAATTGTGCTTCACAGGGAGTAGACACTTTTGAAAGCTTCTGTAAAAACATATCTAATAACGAGAAATCAAATGCAGTTGTATAAAAAAAAAAAAAACTTTGACGGGTTCATGCAGCATTTCATGCTAATTGGTTGTTTCGTGTGTTTACCTGTATTTAACAAAGGTAGTGAGGTTCTTTGCAGGCAGTTTTTTTTTCACCTAATGAAAATGACAGCTTTCTGTTGTGTTGAACTAAATTCCTGAACAATAATCTAACTCTCTTATACTAATGATTCTACTAATTGTTTGGTTAAACAACTAGAATTATCCACAGCATTGTATGGCTCCTCTTGTTTTGCAACCATCTGATCTGTTTTGCTGTCAACAGTAATCTCAAACAGCTTTGTTTGTGTTGTTTGTTCGATAACTACATCTCCTATAGTAAAGCCCTTTTCACTTTCTGTTCACTAAAACATTCTAAAACAATATTTCCTTCTAAAAGACATCCTGATCTCTCCAACTGTGCCACAGTTGACTCTAAGTGTGATTCCCTCATTCTGGGCATACCAGTCCCCCAGCTGCTCAGATGCGTAGCCATGCCCTCTGGCAGACATCACTGCATAGAGCAAGAGAGGAGAGGAGGGATAAAGCTGGGGAAGGATGGATTTTATGTATTTTGCCTCCTTATGCTTTGGCATACTTTGATCTTATTCCTGTGCATGCTGGCTTTCTGCAGTCGGTAGGATGTGGCACCATGCTGGGTCTCTAGTGAGACCTGGATCTGGTTTTCGGGAGAAGGAAGTCACACACTCTGAAACAAAATTGTGATGTTTATGTGCGTGTGTGTGTATTTGTGTGTTGGTGAAGAGAGTGGAGGGTTGGCTGCTGGTTGATGAAGACATCAAAGCCTATAACTTATTTTGATTTTACATAGCTGCTTTAATCATTCCACTTCAGGGTTGTATGACACACAGAACACAACACAGCCAAACGGCCTATTACAAGCATGTTATGTGTTATGTATGTACTGTAGCAACCTAAATAAAGAAGATATGCATGATTATTTTCTATCAAAATAACGAAATTGGTAACATCAGTGAACAGCTTCTTAGAAGTCGATAACGCCGTCCTTGGCATGCCAGGAATGATTCATTGGTAAACAGTTTGAATATGCTCACTTTTCTCACGATAAATTAGCAGCCATGCTGTGGACTTTGATTGATTTTTTTTCCCAGAACACTCAGCCCCCTTGGTGGCAACAAAAGACGACTGTGGCTGCTCCGTGCATATACTCTATATAGGAAGACAAATGCACTCACCTGGCTGTGATCCTAAGTTTGTTTCCTTTCTCATAAGCACACAGTACTGATATATATTCAGTGGCTGTCATTTCTTTTGTTTTTTTGTTCATCATCCAAACACATGCTGTCAGAATTTACATAGTTATTCTAATAAATAATTTTCACTGACTTGTTCTGGCTTCTGTCTGGTGCTGGTCAATTGGCTTAAAGTGGATTTTTAGCAATTTTTCTGGGAACAGTCAGTCAATTTGTTGCTGTTGGAAACAAGGTTGATGTTGATGCTGGTTGAAAACATTGTACATAGTAGTCACAATATTAACACCACCTGGTGGCGTTAATGTTGTGGCTGACTGGTGTATTTTTAATACATACAGGGCTACAATGGTCAGTGCAGGGACTATTTGGATGGCGGTAAAACAAGAGAAAGTAAGAAGGTTGAAACCTTATATCAGTCTTTTGATCTATTGTCAGTATAAAAAATATTGATCAGTACACATTTAAGACATGTTTTTTAAAATGTAAAAATAAAATAAACGCACTTTGAAGAATTTCTTTCTTTAGAGCCGTATTTTTATCCTGGGAACCAACTGAATATGTAAGAAAACTGTAAAATTGTGAATTTGTCCATCTTTTGCTTCAGTGTGCAGACTGAGAGACGTGTAATCAGTCATGTTTTCTGTGGGGAGATGTGTGATGTCAAGGACAGAACAGTTGTTTTGCTGCATTGTCCTGTTACCAGTGAGACTCTGGACGTTTATCATTCATCGCCTGAGGGAGGAGGAGAATTTAAGACCACTGTTTCTCTGTGTGCTTAGGTGTTCAGATTCTTCTCGTCCCGAAAGTGTTCGACCCTGTTTCCTTCCATGTAAGAAGGACTGCATGGTGACTCCCTTCAGTGAATGGACAGCCTGCCCATCTACCTGTTTGCCAGGTAGCTCCAAACATGAATCTCAATGAACTCGTTTTTGTCTATTTGATAGCTTCACAGCCTCCAGTAAAAATTGACCATGTGTGGCAGGAGGATTGTTTTCTCCTTAACCGTTATCAAAGTCTAACTGTAATTGCAAATATGAATTATTTTTAAAATAATTTTCATGTTCATTACATTTAGCTGGCATGAACATTTATATAAAAAAAAGCTTTACCACTGCTTTTTCAACTAACTTGTACTAAAAGTCTTTTTAAAAAGAGAAATGTATGGGATTGTTTTTGGAAGATTTGAGAAAGCACAATGTCTATGTAAATATGCTGTAGTCCCTTGATGATGTAATCACTTTCTTAATTGCACCATTTTCAGTGTTTAGTAATTAGTGGTATGTGTAATGAGCCTTGGAGCATGAACCAAATGAAGTCATTACAGTGTGGTGTGTCCGAAAACAGACCGCAGTGAAGTGGGGGACATCACAGCCACAAGGGCATGCTAATCAGGATCAGATCAACTTTGAGGCCACTTGTTCTTTAACCATCTCTTCTAGATATTAGATTCCATTGCCATGATATCATGTGGCACTTTATTTGGTGTTCCAAAAATAATACATTACAGAGTGTCTGACATTTCTCTGTGTATCATTTTACTGTCTCTACCTCCTGGAGAAAGTTCACTTAAATGTTCAGTTTGGTGAAGATTGTGTTTCATTTTGAACAGAAAATGCCACTGCCGCCACACAGTCTCGGTACAGGACCATCATTCAGAGGTCTGCTAATGGAGGTCAAGAGTGTCCTGACACACTGTTTGAAGAGAGAGAGTGTGAATCGCTTCCATTTTGTCCGGTCTATAGGTAAAAGCATTTCCAACTGATTTCCTTTCTAATTTAAAAGTAGTTCTCTTCTTTTATCTGCTCATCCATGTAAGAAGGATACATAGAGCGTACTTTGAGATATACAGTATCACACATACTCTGATGCTTCTTACATTTACATTAACTGTACTAATGATAACATGCTGCATTATTCTGCATTAGTCTGACAGATGTTATTAAGTTACTGACTCACAGTTTTGATGTGAAAATGATGTAGAGAGTCATATATTCAATGTATAGCTAGAAAAATGTAATGGTACATCAATAACGTACTCAACAGAAGTCTATTATGTCAGGTGAACAAATTCTTATTGTTTTCTAGCTCTGATATTGCCAGCAGACATTCAGACTAGTTTTTATACACACAGTGTAGATGGATGTAAAGGTGAAACAAAACTTTTCAGGGTAATATTTTGATATATGTTAATATATTACTTTGTTGCATACATTACCTGTCATAAACAGAACATGTACCGCTGGGGGCTTCAGTTTCTGTGGGACCTCTTGTGGATATTATGTAATTGCGTTGTCTTTTATAGACTGATTAATAGCTTGGAAAATGATAAAGCTTTCCAGTGATAGTGTGTACTGTGGGTTTGGTGTTAAATGCTAATAATCTTAAAAAAATTTAATAAATTAGGTTAAAATGAGAAAATACAAAATTAAATTGTGTTGGTAAAGTAAGCAAATGTAATAATTATGTGAATGTTGCGGGGGGTGATGTAGTGGTTAGCACAGGTGGCTTTCGCTGTGGAGTTTACATGTTCTCCCCGTGTATGTGTTGATTCTCTTCCTAATTTACCACTTGTTTAGATGTAGGAAACACATGAGCCAAAAAACCTTAGACATTAGTGCATTAGCCTCTACCTACTTCTTAAAGTCCAGAAAAGGCCACAGTTAAAACCGTATATTACAAAAGTACTTATTAATGTACATGTTCACCATCAGTTGTTTAGGGGATTAGTAAAATGTGCTTTTTTAGTTTGTTTATGCCAATGTTCCAACTCAATCGTGACACTGAAAAGACTTTCAGGCAGAGTATGACATCTATTTGTGTTTCCAGCAGTGTCCTCAGCAAATGTCAGTTTATCTGGCCAATCCACTTACACAATTTAGTGGCATAGGAACTGCTGGGAATTCTTTTAACTGCCCCCAGTTACATAGATATTGCATGTTGGCTGCATGTGCATGTGTGAAAAACATGGGGAGACTTTTCCCTGCAACACAAATGAAGCGGTAATAAAATGCTCACATCCTAAAATCTTTGTCTTTGTGCTTCTATGAAGGTGGAGAACACACAAGTGGCACACTTGTACTATGGTTCCAGATTCTGTTCGCCGTGGATTAAATGGACCTGGAGAAGCCTGTGGAAATGGTTTAGAAACAAGAGGCAAGTGTTATCCCTGTTTTGTAGCTTTTCTATTTACTTTCTTCATTTAACAATACCTGATAGTCCTTCCAGATCTGCTCTTTTAACAAGCAAGTGACAAAAACATGAAAGAAGGAGGCAATTTGTCCAAAGTGTGTAATGAAATGAACCTTTCTGTTTGTTGCCTCAATGATCTCGTCACAGCACTTAAAGTCAGATGGTCTCAAACACATCTTGATGACAACAGACCGAAAAGAAATAATCTTAATGAAAGTCTGTAAAACTGTTCAAATGTCTGCAGGTTCCCATTCCAATAGACCGTTTTTGTTGCAATTATGAATATGTTTTTCATGGATTTCTGAGCTCATAAAGTCTGATATAGATGACAATGGATATAGCAGCACTAACAGAACATCCATTAATAATGCAAAATAATAAAAGCAAAGGCATGGACAGAAATCATTCCCAATAAACAGAAACAAATTGTTTCTTTCATTATTAGTAAACAAGGTTTCAAATTAACCCACAGTGGTTTGGTACTGTGCTGGTACTTGTTTGCTGATCACATTTTTTAATTTAACTGTGTAGGTTTGTCTCTTGTTTCTAAACAAATCATTCTACATATACAAATGAATCGATGCATCCACACACTGTTAAATCTTTTGGTACCGTGTGTTTTCCTGGCAGAAAAGGTGGCGCGTGAGATGCATTGCATTATCATTGCTCATTGATTTACTTTTTGATTTTTTTGCAACTAACTTTAGCAACATTTTATGTGGATTATGTGGATATTTGCAGTGTGCATATAGCATATACACTGTCAGTACTTTATCATATTGTATATCATATCAGAACCTGGGAATGTAATGGTGATATACTGGCTGGTATTGCTGTTTTTGATTTGCTATTTTAAGTAAGAGGTTTATTTTTCATTTACTGCTGATATTTAATCTCTACACTACCTTCTCACAGCCCTTTGCCAATTTTCTGTGTGTTTTATCTCAGTCGTCTGTAGCACAGTGGCTGAATCTGATGCCACTGCTGGGCGGTGTGTCTGCTACTGCAGGATCATGATACCATCATTACTGTTGGCAGCATATCATAAGTATTTTATTGCGTCCCTGTGATCACCGCCCCTAAATGATTGTGCTCTGGGAGCAGAGGTAGTAAACAAATTCAATACTAGAAGTACCACTTCAAAATCTTTATGCTCTAAAATTCACTTCAAGTATGTATAAAGGTGCAGTTACTCCACTAAGAAACAGTGTTGGATCTGATGATGTTGATGGCTTTAGTGTACTGTTAAACACTTTTAAATGTAAAAAGTATGGCAAAGGCAATGTTGACTATTTAAAACATTTTCTAACTAAAGCTGTAAAATGTAAAAAAGTAAAAATGAGTCCCGTTCTTTATGAAGAACAATGCTTTTCTGAGTGGAGCTGTGAAAATAAGTGCCACTGGCCCAAATTATTGAAAAGTCAGAGTGCTAATTGATTAATTTCAGACTTGTTTAGAGGAGACGAAACTGGCTGTATCTAATAAGCTTTTGTGATTCAAGTGACGTTTTCACTGGCTTAGTGTGCTGCCTTGAGAACTTTCTAGCATTTCTGTTATCACTGTTGCTCACTTCTTGGCAGTATAATTATGAGTGACATTTCTCAAGTGAGTTTCTATGACTTTTGGGTGAGGATAGGAAAAGTGTCTGTAGTGTTCCCAGGTTAAGAGCAAGCCTCATTGACCTTTAGAGCTTCCAATTTGAATATGATTAGAAAATAGCTAAGTTAAATACCTGTGACATTTCAAAAACTGAAGTATGAGCTTGGAATTTGCAATTCATGGAAAACATAGAATTTAAATATAGTTTTTAAACAACAAAGTATTTATCTAAAGTTTACTTTCACTCCACAAATGGCTGAACCGGTGCAATGAAAAGGACACATAAATGTCAAATTGAGGCTGAATAATTGGGAATAAGGCCATACTAGTGCCTTAGAAACTTTGAATGAGGGTATGTCAAGGAGTTAATGGCACCTAGTTATAGCATCGTTCAGCTATTTTATTCAAAGACCTTTAAATATGCTACAGAACCCTGCATATGCTATCATGCACCCATTAATGAGTATGATATAATCTAATTTAGATCATATTACTGCTGCTAGTGTTTTACATGAAGATGTAGCTTTATTTGCTTTGTACTAATTACTTTTGTACAGAAAGTAAACTGACAAAATGTTATGTGACGTAGTATCATCAATGACCATTTAATAACAATACCATAATTCTGTTTTCAATGTTCTCCTACTTACCATAAATCTTAGTGGTGCTCACAGTATTCAACAATGTGATATTTTCCATATATCAGTATTCACTGTAGTGACTGTATTCACATCCACTGGGGAAAGTGTCTAAGACAGTGTCTACTTCAGATGCTGTTATTCACCGAGAAACAGAATACGAACAAAGCAGGTTGTGCAACATTATCATGTCAGACATTCAACCAGACTGCTGCCTGCTTCTTTGCAGTTTTTTTCAGTAGTAGCACGAGATGTTTAGGTTTATGAATCTAATACCTGTAGCAGAGCCTTTTTGTGTATCTACTATACTGGTATATAATTCCCCAAACCCTTTACAGCCTTCTATATCCTATCAAAATTCAGTAAATGTGTCACTCAGGGAGACTGACATTAAAGGCCGTAACAATTAAAATCTTCATTTAGGCATGTTTTACTCTTAGAAGGGCTAAGTACCATTTTTAGACAGTACTGCATAGTTTCCATCAGGTCACAATCGAATCACCTAACAAACTTTCTTTAGCACAAGTGATGTCCCACAGTAGCATTTAATGTAACCACAGCTTTAACATGACCTTATTTGCAGCAGTACATGCTTTACAGTTAAGATTAGTGTGAAAAAAAACCTTCTTAGTAATAGATGCAATCACTTAGTAAGCCCCAGAGTCTTGCTGTGTAAGACTCACATCATCAACATACTGTATGTTTGCTGAATAATTTAGCAGAGAGACGAAAAGGGTAACTGGTGGTAACTGATAACAAATCTGTCATTCCCACATTCCCATAATAAGCCATTAATATATGATAAAACTTTAACCATGTAGTATATGTACTGTATAAATATTGAAGAACACGTGTTTAAGTCATGTATTGCAATTACCAGCCAGTTTCTATACAACTACATATAACGACAAACACATATTTCCAAAACATATACATTTGTATTTGTATTACAGTAATTTTCATTTAAAAAATCTAGTTGCATATTCTATCAGGTCTATTCTAAATTTCTCAGCCCTCAGCATAAAGTGGCACATGGTCATACACAGTAGTACTGTGATGTGTATCTTTTTTGGACACAATCATCCACTGAAGTGTTTCCTGTCTGACTGTTCCGACATGTTATGTGGTGATAAATAACAACTTAGCGGAAACTCAGCTGTTGTGACATTGTCAGTTCACCTTTGCCTTTTTCTTTTTTTTGCTCATCGTTTAGTATGCATCTGCATTTGAATGTTTTCATTGACTTTGCTTGTACTCATGCTGTGTTCAGATGTCTCTGAGTGATAGAGACAGCGTGTACCACATTTCCTTTGTAATGGAAATAGTAATGTGCATCTACATGAGGTGGTGGATGTTAATGCATCAAGCCATAAACTTATTTAATTGACCTTCTTACTGAAAGTATTGTTTGACCCATAATTCCTTTTTTGTGTAAGTTTAGTTTCATCACTGACATTTTGGCTGAAAAAACACTATCAGAGGCAGGGACAAGCATCATTTAGGTTGCCAGGTTGCCTCTCTTGGGAGAATTTCAGGAGTTTTGGTAGAAGTGCTATTTTAGTACTCTGTAGCCCCGGGAAACGGGTGGATGGCTATTGATGATGAAACATTCAAATAGCAGTTACATATTAGTTCAGCTCAGTAAAACGCAGTCAGATTGCTGGATATATTGGGACCCTTGGACTTAGACTGTATTCGATTTATGGCCAAGGTTTAGAAACAAGCATGTGATTAGATTGGTGGTTTACAAAGCCAAAATGCTCTTGGCTTGAATAAAGTTTCCTCCTCTATTTCAGTGTGCCTGCCCCACATGTTGCACATAAGGCTGCATGTTGAATGGATGATAATGTCGGACCAAGTGCAGAATAAATAGATGGTTATTGTTCATACAATGACCTGAAACTTTATGCTGACGTGCATTGTTACACAGCTGTTCCTCAGTTCATTCAATAACATGCAGAGTAGTATTATTTGTTTTTTGCAGCATGTTCATGTCTCTGTTAGACGTGTAAGTGCATTATGTTCCTGTTTCTGTTCTAGGTGTGTTGATGTGTATTTGTCCTTTACTTTTCTTTACTTTCTTGTATAATTTCTGTAATTTTAATTAAATTAAATTAATTTTTTCTTCTTTAATGGCTACTGCAGCACCTACGTTTTTCCCTGGGGCTTAATAAAGTATCTATCTATCTTTCTGTCTTTGGGTCGCAGGTAATCAGCAGATCTGAGAAGATGAAATGTAACCTTGCCAAAATGGAAATCTTTCATTAAGTAGTGTGTGCAACTCTGGTAAAGTGTGTGTAAAGTTGTTGATATCTTGGCGCAAGCAATGAGCTAATGGATTTCACACTAACTACAATACACTGTGTCTAAAGTCAGCCAACGTGTGGCTCACACCCAGCTGAATGTGTCACATCCCTCCCCAAGCACGACTGGAGCTGTTTTGAGAAATTATAATAATCAGCAAAGTCATGCTGATTATCTTGTGCTGTGGGAAAAATGCGACTTAATGGCCATGGTGAATCCAATTCACATTACTCTTAAAGAGGCATCACACACAACAACATCATGCGAGCAGTATGATGGATTTAACATAAGAGTGCGGTTTGTGTGGAGAAAAAAAAGTATTAAAAGTGATGACAGAAGATTTTATGTGTTCTGGCCTGGACAGATTAAAGCTACTATATCAATAAAAATAAAATGTGGCTGTGATGTTTTAAAGAATGTCCTTTTATCTCTCTAAAGTCTACATCATTACCTCAGAGAAGATTTTAAAAACCTGGAGTGTGACAAACCTTTTTTCAAAGCTTGTCCTTTCAACTGGCCCTCAAAGATGTTCACCTTTCTGAGTAACTGTATAATTAAAGATGATCCCTGTCAGTGGCAGAGATACCCTGACAAAAAATGTTACCATTTGTGAGAAGTGATGATGTGAAAGGCCACACAAATGGGCTTGGGCAACCAGAGGCTGGAATAATTATGTTAAAAATGGATGGCTTCCAGTTCAAAATCAGGATGTCAGTACTTGCTGTGCTGGGTTCAGTTAATAAAAGACACTGGGTATGACAGAATGGGGTTGTCACTCGAGAAGTCAGTTAGTAAGAGAAAAGACTATTCAAGGTAAATGGACAGAAATAAATGCCAATGGGGACATAGAAATATTCCCACAGTGGCAATAATCACTGTAGCGGCTGTTAGTATTTGGTTGCTTAAAACAATTTGTTAACCTTTAAATGTTTATCATAAGATAATCAAAGTTTAACTTAAACACGAACATTTCAAAATAAAATGACTTTCTTTTATAGTTCTGGTTGTGAGTGTTACATAAAGGCACATTAATAATAGCTATCACCTCCCTTGCCGTGTATGTAAATGACCATCCCACACATTCTCAGCAGACATGTACGAACCCAGCAGTTTCTGTCAGAGGGCAAAATTTAACAGTCAAACCGAAATCAATAAAATGGATTAAAGCCATGTTTGTAGATCAGTGAATCTTCAAAGAAGCTGAGGCTTTGGGGGAAGAAGTTTCCCTCGCTGGTAACATTGCTTTACTTAAATCCCAGAGTGTGCATGCATGAGAGAACAGTGTATTTTAACACTGTAATGCCCTTTGTAGTGTATGTGTGTCTGTTCTGTCTGTCCCTTGTCTGAAGAAGCTACAGTCCATTGAACTGATCACGTCTAATCATCAGCACCTGACAAAGCTACCAGAATCCCTTCCCCCACCTCCCCCTCTGTGCTCAGCCAGCAGACTCTGAGGGGACACTGTCCTCACACCTAATTGTTTTGTCTTAGTTTTTCATCAGAAATGATCTATTTTTGTTTATTTGTCTTCTTGTAGGTTTGCTAATTTAATTCAGTCGTCTGCATCAGGGGACCGTTGACTCGTTATATGCAATGTAAAAGATTTGGAAGTTGTGTGTTCTTGTTAGCACGATATCTCAAGAACAGTAACAGTGGGACATTTCTTCTTCTACTACAAGGGAATAATTAGATTTTGGTGCATGTTGCTGCATATATTTGCATACTAATGAGTGTTCCCTTGGTGTATCATGCAGTAGCATATGTATTTTCTTAAGACATTTGTGTGGGCATATACACATTAGCTTATTGGTGTACTATTTAGTTTGTCTCAGTTGCATAGGTGGTGATCTTTATTCCACTGTATCAGCATATGGAAGTATACCTACATTTTGTGTTTTGTAAATGTCTACTTAGCTGTCTATTAAAAATATACACAATGCATCTTTGAATTTGTTTGTTGTTTCAACAAATCCTAACATGAAAACTGCATATGGTTATTTGTCATCACTTGTGTTATTTCTGGGCTGTAATATTCTTGACTTTGAGAGGTTATTCATTAGTATAACAGAAATGATTATAGAAATATCTAAAGGGAGTTTTAAAACAATAAGAGTGACTGTGCCTGGATAAATCATATCATTGTCTCACATGTCATATTTACAGGTGTCAGTTGTGTTGGAGAGAGCTTGAAGTCGGCCAGTATGACAGAGTGCTTGCAATGGGCTGGCCCGCTGCCTTCTCAGACCAGAGAATGTCGGCTGGCTTGCAAGGATGACTGCACTCTAACTGCCTGGTCGAAGTTCTCTGAATGTTCTGGATGCGGCAGCTCTCGAAGTCGCAAACGCTCACTCACAGGTAAAGACACTGCTTTCACTCACAGATTGTGAAACACAGTCATGGCTTAAGGCAACAGTTTCATCTTTGTAAAAAACATCTAAAGGGAAATATTAACCTTTTGAGGCAAAAATCTACAGCATACTACCTGTCTGTCCTTACATCTCAAAAGTGGTTAGGGGAAAATCCATTCCATAAAACAGAGGAAGAAACCTAAATACCAAAAATAACTGAGAAGACGTCTCTCTTCCAGATCTGACATCAAAAAGATGTCAGTGTACACAACAGAAAACCTAAAAATTATTATTATAAACAATATAGATGTCAAAACATCTTGGTGCTGCCAACAGATGTTAATGTCCATCGCACTATAAAGATCTGGAAAGAGGACAAACTACACAAACACAGAGTTAGGTAAATTGCAATCACTCACATATCTGAAGAAAAACATTAAACTTTTAAGAGAGATACACATCGACAAGATGAGCACAAGAAAATAAGACTGATAAGAGAGAGGCTTTTTTCTAAAAATATAGATCCTAAACATCTTAAAGCACCTTCAAGTCTGGTGAGAACATGGACGGGGACCCACTGAAGGTAAACGTGTCAGATTTGCCATCAGATTTTATGGATCTAGCTGCAGAATTCTGAACCATTTGAAGGCTTTTAGTGCTAGCACGTGGCAGGTCTGAAGACAAAATGTTACAGTAATCAAGTCTGGAGGACACACAGGCGTGAATTAGCATCTCTGCATCTGCTATATGGACATATGTTACATATGTAAAAAAAAACTACCATTATTATGATGTCTACTTGTGTTGCTCAAATGAGAGACCAGCATCAAACGTATCGCTAAGATTAGGTTTTCAAGCTTTGACAAATCACATACTTATTGAGAGTTACTGTTATCGTGCCAGATTTGTAGGGAAACGCAGTGATCTCCGGTGCTAAAAGCCTTACTGACATCAAGTAAGAGCAGAGGTGGAATCTCATTCCATGTTAAGCAGATCATTTAGCACAATGTATATTCAGCATTGCAGGTCCCAAAATTGCCCTGAGATGTTTGATGGTACCAAATAGGTTTTCTATTTTCATTCACCCTCTTGCCTTCTTTGCATACACTTTATGCCAACATAGCCTCGGCACTGATAAAAAGCTGAATGTTAGTCATCCTTTTGACAGATACATTTGACTTCCTTCTCCACTCTGTGCAATATAGGCAGTTTAGAGAATGGATTGGTATTAGCCCTTTAATAGAGTGGCCAGAGGCGCATGTTGCTATAGACAGATAGAATAAGTGACATGCTTGCTTTAGGTGCAGACTTCTCAGTCACAGTGACTGTCACTTTAGCCTATATGAGCTAATATGATCGGTAGCAGATGATTTGCTTTTTTTAAGATGCTTACACTGATTGATATGTTGATATATTTATTATATTTATTTAAATAAATGATACAGTATAAACATAATTAAAAGCATCATTAGCAAAACACGAATTAGGATTAAATTTTTAGTAAACACCGTCACCGCTTGTTAAGAAGTATTTACTCAAAAACAGCATAGATGATGCCAGTCTTGTAGTTTGTTTATTAAATGTCTGCGTGTCATAACATTAATAAAGCATTGGTTTATTGATGTTTGAATAATACACATTTATGCAGAGGCAGCTGTAGTGTGAATCTGTTTCCGGTCAGAAAGATGGAAAAAATTATAGGATAAACATATTTCGAGTGATTTATTGGAAAGTAGCATGATCTGTAGCTACTTTTTTCACAAACAGCATGTTGATTATTTTGATGCTTATTCAAACATTAAGTTGTGTCAATTATTTCTCTCACTGATCCAATAGCAGAGCGTGTCTATCTGTAAAAGCTTAACTGCAATTAAATAGTTTAGCTACAGTACTCTGTTTGCCATTGAGTCACTCAAAGTTTCTCAGAATATTTTGACAATAAGCTTTTAGCAGTTTAGCCTGGCCTTTTGTAAGAAATTTGAAACTGAATTTATTAGATTTTTATCTCGTGGTTCAGTTGTATCATTACTCTGATGTTTTCACAAATATCACTCAAGGTATCATTCAAGGAAGCCATTTCATCTGTCTCTAGTTGCTGTTTATCCTGAGCTTTAGCTCCATCCTCCACTGTGAAAGCAATACTAGAGCCATTTACTACAAACCTGGGGTTTGATTCAGCAATATCATCCCCTTTTTTTATTATTCTTAAGAAAAGTCCTAAGAGAGATCTGTATTGGATTCATGACATGTTATCAACCCCTAGTAAGCTGAAAGGGTGTTCTAGTCGTTCCTGTTTAGCATAGGTAAACACCCCTCTGGTACCTTGTACAAGTCTGCAGGACCTTGTGCACACACAGGACAAGGAAAGTTGATGACAATGGATCATCCAACTCCAAGCAGAATAAAAACTGCAAGAAGTGAACAGCAAATGAACAAAAAGCAACAGTAGAGGATATAAAATAATTCAGTGAACGATGTGATGATAAAAACAATGGACAACTTATGTCATAAAATGTTATGTCTGGACACTTACAAAAAGGAAAAACTATATATCAAACTATATATTGCCTATATACAGTAAATAGCCAGTATATCTTAGTGTAGGCTTGCCAAGAGATCGTGACCTGAGTGAGTCTGCCATCCTGTGCCAAGAAGGAGGCAGGATGCACATCCTGGTATCTGAGGTGGAAGTGGCTGTAAGTGATATTAGTGTAACATTTTTTTTTATCAAGACCATAATGCTTTGCAAAATTGTATTTATTTTTTTCATTATCTTTGGGCTTATCGTTTTGGTTGGGGCCGCCACAGTGGAGCCTGATCTGCACATCGATTTTTCAGGTTTTTATGCCAGATGCCCTTCCTGATGCAACCCTCCCCCGACCCTAAAGTCAATAATATTAAAATATTATTGTGATATTATAATAAAAATATGTTTGTTATTTAAATGTATAATATTATAGAATTTATAAAAATGCAATAAGCTTTTGCACAACATTCGCTGTACCCTCATTCCAAAAGTAGTTCAACTTTTTCAGTTGTTGCAGCTGTCATAACACCAGCCTACACCAATCACGCACATTAACACCTCTGTGTTGGACAGGGGCCAGAACGGGAAAGCCGTAACACTGCCCATGACTGACAGGTGTCAGAACACAGTGCAGTGCAACTTGTTGCATATGGGGCCGTATAACCACAGACCAGTCAGAGTGTCCATGCTGACCCCTGTTGACCATGACTTATAGTAGAACATAGAACATTTTGTATCAGATGGCCCAAGTTTTAAGTGAGCAAAAACAGCTGTATTTTGTTGTTAAAAAGGATAAATCAACATGAAAACCAGAGCGTTATCAGAGCTGAGAAGCAAGACATTTTCAATCTGAGAAAAGATGGAAAAACAAATCAAAGACACTGCTTAAATATCAGGCATAACCAATCCAATTTGAAACGTCCCGGAAAAGAAACCACTGGTCTACTAAGCAGAACAGGTCAGCCATGAAAACAACAACAGCTGATGACAGAAGCGTTGTAAGAGCTGCAAAGAAAAATCCTTAAATAACCCCCCTCATCAGCAGAAAGAATCAGAAACCATGTTGGAATTTGTAACAAATTACAGAGATGAACCACAAAAGTTCTGGAGCAAGGTTTTATGGGCTGATGAGACAAAGTGTGTGGGAGAAGACAGGATCTGCTCATGATTCAAACCAGGCTGCTCCTTTGAGGCATCAGGGGTTCAGGGTTCAGTGTCATGTCCAAGGACATCTCGACCTGTGGCAGAGAACTGGGGGGAACCGAGAAGTGAACCAACCCTGGGGTTAGTAGGCGACTGTCAGCTGCCCTATCAACTTGTTGGTTGGTTTAATGAATCTAGGCGTTAATATCTAAAGCTGGGATACAATACTTTTGTCTCATATTTATTGTTTGAAATTCAACCCAAAAACCTCAGTGTACAACAACTACAAATTAATCGACCTTGTCATTGGAATATTTTTGGAGGGGACTGTACTGTATAACAGTATAACATAACTGTCTTATCCAACCTATTTTGGGTTCTCTTACCGTAACTTTTTTAATGCCCCTGTAGTGTAATGTCAAGCCTAAATTAGATCTCTCACTGCTAGTAATCCCTTATTTCAGTGCAGATGGCAAAATCTGAATTACATGCTGTGGTTGCAGACCAGGCTGGATACTATTTGTCTTCATGAATATTTGATCCAGTGCCAGAGGGCTTGTAGTAAACCAACCCTGTCTCCCTCTATAATGCTCTTAGAATCCAACATGTGAAAATACTGTAGGCCTTAACTTAGTGTTGGGCTTCTCTGGGAAGAGTGTGTGCTCACGCTTATTGGGTAATGCTGATAATAGGTCAGTATCTCAACCCTTATGCTAACTTGTGAAAGTTATTAATTTTCACTGTCAGGTTAAATGATAGGGGTAAAAACCACTGTGGGATTTTTTTAAAGTAAGTGGTTAAGGAATATAGATAACACAGCTGAAAACCCTCCTTGTGCCATGTTACAAGTAATATTGTATCATATAATTATATAATATATTAGGTGTTTAAGCACATTTTGAGGGTCCAAAAGCTGTTTAACAAAATGCTATTCAGTTGAAGTGTGTCTCTGGGATTTTGAAGAAGTGGAGAGAAGAAAAATCAATTGAAGTCAGCATATGTCAGTGGAGGTAGAGTGGAAGTAAAAGCTGCTACAGCCACATTCATACAGAGAACACTGGCGAGCATTGTGAATCTCACGAACACAACCGTCCAATTACTAATAGATGGAAATGAAGTTGAAATTTGGCAGATGTTTGTGCAAAGTACAAAACACAAGGAATATAATTGTAGGCTACATACAGCTTTGTTTATACAATTGTTGTGCAGCATTTTTGACCATTTAGGGTAAAAATAAGCGTTACACCAGCTGCCATTTGGCAGCTGACATTGGAAGAGGGGAAATTTCAACTAGAATTAGTTTGTGGAGACATGTTAAAGTCTAATCTTTACTCCTGGTTAAAGTTCTCTCTGCACGATACACCACGAACACCTTTCATTCAGCTCAATTTTCTCTGTGGGATTTATGTCCAGAGACAGAAACTCATGAATGAATTCAGCCTGTTCAGATAGGCACCAGTCGACAGGCAAACCTTAAGGTTATGCTTCTTTCAAATCTAATTACCAACAATTAAAGTTAAACAATACAGAGGAAGAAAATGACAGCCATACTGCATCAGCAGTGTTTCTCTAACAGTCACCGTGTGTGTTATCTGTTTGAAAATTAAAGTCAAACTTGTGACAGTCCAGAATTTATTGCACTAATCAAATCAAATGGAGGAAAGTTAATATTTGATTTAAGTGAAGATCAATTAGTTATTTTCTGCCTGTTGCTCCTATCGTTTGGTCTTGCCAATTAGACAAGGCTTGTTCACTCTTAATTTGCTTTTCAACCTGTTTGGTAGCAACAGAGAAGACCGCACAGTGCACGGATCATTTTGAATACTGTGTTTAGTTTTAATGCATGAAGGTAAACCAAGTTGGACAGTGGAAACTTAAAAACAGCAGACTGTGGAGGCCTGTGTGGAATGCAGTTCCCAGAGTGAAGTGATGTCACACTCTTCAATCAACCAGTGAGTCCACACTCTGTGAGCAACCTTTCCAATCAGATCCACTTTAGGATCCACTGCTTACTGGACTCTCAGGATCCATGAAACAATTAGGGCTGCAGTATCAAAACTGACACACAACTGTTTTACTTGGCTGTGACTGTGTGTGTGTTTGTGTGTATCAAAGGCCTTATTTGAGTTGCTTATTTTATCACGGTTTAGTTCTTAATTTAACTGCTCTATTTATCTTAAATGCAAAGGAAACTTAAAAGAGTTGCTGCCAGTGGTTACTCCTTTTTATTTTACGGTGAACCGTAACAACAGTGCGGAAATTTATTGCATTTGAGAACAGACAGATTAAGTGTTGTAATTCTACTCAATGATGCAAAGACAATCAATCACGAGAAAGATTGTTGAGCAGTCAGACAGCTTGACAGTTTGTATCTGCTACTTGTCCAGATATTAAAGCTGGCAGACACACTTTACAGCTGCTGTTTTACTTTCCTGCTCATGCTCATTTGTTAACAGAAAATAAAATATAATGAACACGACAAATTATATGAAACCTAAACTCAACTATACATTTTAAAGTAAAATAAAAAACAATGCTGATCACAGTGCATCATCTCTGTATTCATACCATGCTGTTCAGTAAAGGTTAAATCATGTTTGAAATCTCATTGTGTATTGAGGGTATAAAAATTTCACTTAATTACAAAACAATTCCTGAGCTAATAGACTAATATACTAATATACTATAACAGTAAATGTGTGTGTAGCTTAAAATTGTCTGGACATTTCTCCACTTTTGTTAACCTCTTGAATCAAACACTGTCTACACTACTTTTATCATTAATAATGAACAGCAACCACTGTGTGGGAAGTCATGGATAAAAAGAGTGGGAACATGCATCAGCAGAAACTTTTAGGGGGAAAAATGTATCATCACTCTGCTACAGCTATTTTACTATTTCTGGTCTTCATGGTATTTGCCTACATTTGCACACAAATGACCTACAAAGGGTTGGAAATATAACCGTGTTTCATTATATAGACACAGCACTTAAACAGAATGTGTTGTTTTTATTTTATATAAAAAAGCAATTACACAGGTCTAACCTTCCCAAGCTTAGTTGCAGTGATAAACCAGTCATTACGTGTGCACCACCCCCTTAAGGGGAGTCCAAAATAAAGAGAAAAATTAAAGTTTAATATGCTTTCAAATAGCACTAATCATTGCCTGGGGTTATTCGGAGTGTTTTCTGAAAATGCATCACACAAGGAAAAGTGCTTCCTTGCCACTGGTCATAGAGCAGTTTTGAGTGATTTTTAATGTGTTACGTTCATTTCATTTGAAGAAAAATTACGTCAAACTATAGAAAAGAGCAGGGTAACATGTGTATCAAAGTGTTATGCAAAATTCAAATGACAAATTTGTATAATTTAGTCAAATCAAACATTATAGCTGTTATTTGTAGATGTTGAGAAAAACCTTTTGCCCTTACTGTATGTGGACTGTACTTTTTTGAAGTGAGAAGACAATGTAGCTTTTCCCATCTTCATTTTATGGGAGTTCTTTTTATTTTTACTTCTTTAAATGTCACATTTGTTCTGTGTAATATTTATTTGTTTAAATTACATGCAGGACCTTCTTCATTCCTCTAAGACCTATTGTTAAATTTAACCCTGGATTAGCAATAAAACTTAATAACATGTTGGATGATCACAAATAAGTGATCAAATGAATTCAATAAAATTTATTTTTTGTTTACATTATTTAAAGTTCATTATTTGCTATCCCGTTTAGCACAATAATGAATGTTTAAACCAAACAATACTAAACATCTGGCAGCACAGACTATTCAGTGGGACAATGTTTACTTCAAGCCTTATTCACAGAGTTTTAAGCAATGTGCAAATAACTATTCTTTTCTCCATCTTCTGCTCAGGTCGCAGCAAAAAGAAGGAGCACTGTCTAAATGAGGGGTTGTACCCACTGGAGGAGATAGAGCCATGTCCTTGTAATGAGTTCTTGTCCCAGCCATACGGGAACTGGTCAGCTTGCATCCTCCCTGATCGTTCTGTCCCAGGTTCGCTACTGGGCTGGACGAGCCACCGGGAGGTAAAAGAGTGTGGCCAAGGTCTGCGATACAGAGCTGTGGCGTGTGTTAATCAGCAGGCATATCTGGTCAACCCTTTGCTCTGTACAGACTCAGGTATGACAAACATAAATTGTAATAAATTTTTTAGGCAGCCATTCTTTCTGACAACTGTTAAAAAATGGTAGGATACAATCAGTATAATCAGTATTATATCACAGTTTCATTGAATTTCACTGAATTGAAATTGTTTTCTATTCATTTGAAGTGAATTTTGAATTCACTTTACTTCAGCCTGTTATTCAATTTCTTGTTGGAAATAGAAGTAAATTTGTTTTGCTTCTTAGTAATCAGGAGCAATAGTAGAGTGACACATCACTCCCACCTCCCAAGAAAACTGCAGTAGCAGTCGGAAAAGTAAATGTTTTTTACATCAATCAAATAAATGTGATGATTTAAGAGAATACACTGAAATGCAACAACTTGTGCAGCTACAGCTGATACACACTTGACGGTGACTCTTTTTCCTTGATCTATCTGTCAAGCTGCTTGAGAAGCTGATATTGCAGTTTTACCACATTTTTTGTGAAAATCTTGATTTCTTATTTAGGATCAATTAAACTGTTAAGGGGTAAAATAAACAATTGTAATATCTGCCACTATGTGAGCATAATTAGATAGAAAATCATGAAATTTTACTTGCAAGACCTTATTGTAGGTGGTCGAATGTATAGTTGATACATTATTATCACATTTATCTACATATTCAATGTAACTGTGAAAGAAAAGCATGTGAGCAATCTCAATGAAGTTATTTAGAGAAAGCAAAAAAAACACAAGCGGAAAACAAAAAGTGTTATATAGTGTGAAAACCCCTAAGCACTTTCACTTTTCCATGTTGGCACAGTGTAGAAATGAGAAACTCATTAGGCAGATAATTAGCTCATGGTGTCACGGTGAGGAAGTCCAAGGTCTGGCGGAGGGCAGGCCAGTGGCATGCTTGTCTGACATTATTAATGTGATCCTTACTGTAGCCACTGACCGAGTCTAAATCAGGCACCCCCGGTTTGTCTGCCAATGTTCAATTTCAGGCTACATGGTGGAGATCTGCCACATCCCTTGCCCCCTAGACTGTAAGCTCAGTGAATGGTCAGCATGGTCAGCCTGCAGTGCATCCTGTGGCAGCGGGTTGAAGATCAGATCCAAGTGGCTCAGGGAGAAAGCTTTCAATGGGGGACGTCCGTGCCCCAAGCTGGATCTGAAGAACCAGGTAAGGTTTGCACCACTTATTTCTTGTATCTGAGCAGTACAGTAGTGAAACAAAGTGTGAAAGGTAGCTGTTATTGTGACCGCACACTGATGCTGTCAGTCTATGGACATTCATTTTGAACACTTACTCATTTATAGTTTGTGCACATTAGAGTAATGCATTTCATTTTCATATTGAGACAGAACAAAAACAAGCAAAAAGGGTTGACTTCATCATCCATCTGCATTATGCTCAAGACGCTTCACCCCTTAATTGATTATTTCCAAGGACACATACAACGCAGATAAGGGCAACGTATCGAGTGCAATCAGTTGAGCCCACTATTGTACGTAATAGGTAAGCCACGCTAAATGTAGAAAAATTGTTTGGTTAATGCTAATAGTGTCCACACTGCTTCCTGTTTTACAAAGACATACAGCATTCTCTAACTGGAAACATCAGTATGGTGCATGCAGCGGTTTGCATCTTAATTTTTTACACACCTGCACTATGTCTTTGGAATATAGTTTCCTCTTCCTCTTGCCCTGATTGTGTTGCAGCCCAGTGCTGTCCCATAAATACAGAGTGAAGTTGTTGCATTCTGCTCACATTTCATTGACAAGTTTTATTACCCATCAGCCACTAGGACTCTTGGGTGACCTGTTCATTTTCTCGTGTCTTCACTTCGACCAAATCATTTGCCTTGACATGCCCTTTCCTTGATATAAAAACTGGGTGATGTAAGTAACAAAAAAAAAGTGTGAAGAGGGAGAAGTGGGCATATGGGAGATGTTGATATTCCATAGTCAGTTTTTTTTTCATAGCTGTGAATATTTTGTGACTGCATATTTCTCATGGGGTCATGGTTTAAAGAGAGGAAGTGTTTTATGAATGCTGCCTGTATGCTTGAATGAGCTTTAAAGGACACTTTAGTTTTTGGAGGTCAGTATGGAGATGGGGTTGGCTGTGTGAAAAATATGATAGTGTGCTCTTGTGGAGATTTGTGTACAGATGGTTAAGTGCTCACTAATAAGGTCTATATGGCCCCAGTTGTAATGCCCTGTAATAACCCTCGCCACTGAAATTGGTGCTTGATGTTGCCAGTGTCCTCGTGGATTTATGCTGAGAGTGGACGAGGGCCCATTGTTAACATTATCAAATTGGCCATTTAAAGTGAAGTACATCTGTTGTGGGTGGAAAGATACTATAACCTCTACTCTAGTTCAATAGGTGTTGAGATATAAAGTTACTTCTCCCTGCTGTTACCTTTAAGTAAACTCCCAGATGGTAACAATTAATTTCCTCACACTGTCTGAAAAAACGCTGTTTTTTTAAATTTTCTTTGTGGCAGCGTGCTTGTGCTTCCGTAAACGTTTTGTCCTTAGTACAGTAGCCTACTTCATTAACTCTCTATTAGGAACCAATGTGGTAAATTTACTGTATAGAAACATTAATGGCTTGCCCTCCTCTCTCACACGCTCTCACTCTCTTATTGCCCACTGTGAACTCGTCTATAGCCAAAGTCTGGCTTTGCTCCCACCAGCAGATGTTTCCCCTCGAGCCTCAGTGAAAAGTGACTGGCTTGACAGAGACAAAATTTACAGTGCTCCACAACTCATCCTCTCGTCACATGGTTGAGTGAGCAAGAAAAATTGGGAGAGAGCTATAGAAGGAGATTGAGTGAGAATGAGGTAGAGAGAGAATGAGAGTGCCACCATAAAAATAATGAGCAAAAATGCTCACAATGTCAAACAGTCTGTGTAGGAGTTCAGCTGTAAAGTAAACTGCAAGTTAACCGTTAATGAGATAGTGTGTTCTTCATTGGTAAAACGTGATCAAGAGCTAGTTCGTCAAGATGAGTAACAGAAATGTCTCACTCACTCCTGTTGCTGTGTGTACAGGTGGAAAAAGAATGATTAAAAAACTAACTTTCAATGGAACATTAATTGTACATGATTTAGAGTTCCTAAAACAGTGGTCTAATAACCTAGCAAAGTGTAATTGGTACAAAACATTCATCTGGGGCAGCGTTACGGTTGCCAAATACATTATACATTATACAATTTAGTTAGTTCTCATCTCAGTTTTTTTTCTTGTAATGCTAATAGTGAAAAATAGTTTGAAATATACAAACAACAAAGCATCATAATCCCTGCTTTGACTAGCTTGACTAGTTAGCCTTAAGCTGTCAGCACTGAAATCATGTACTGTATGTATGTAATCCAATCCATTTGACAGGGCTCTCAATTTAAACATGTCGAAAGGAAACATTACAGACAAATCACAATTAACTTCACAAAAATCTGGTTAGAAATAGTAACTGTTTGGAATAAAGAGCTGATTATTTTGGAAATTACTAAAAAGGCTATTTTGACTGGACATGTCTATTACATGTAGTGGGGGATATGAAACTTGCTTCATGTGCCTTGTAAGAACACAAACATACAGTATTTAGAATATTTCACTCCATACTAGGCAGTCCATTATAGTCCATTATAGAAGTGAACATGTTATTGAAGGTGTGAGAAGACATGTTTAGTTTCATCACAGTGATTTTCTGATGTGCTAAAACTTAGACATGTCCTTACAATTATTAATACTTTTTAGCTGGTAAAAATGATGTCTTTTTAAAATTCATATTAACAAATGCCTCAAAATGTTCAAATGTAAATTAACTGGTGGATCTTACAGTGCTCTTTTCTGAATACAAGATGCCTCAAGAGACTGCCACAGAGAGCTCACAGATGTCAAAACAGAGCTCCCAGAGAAACACACAAATTGGTTCTATAATTACAGGAGACATTTGAATTTCATCATAACTCCCACAAGAGCCGCCGAATGCTGAGATAATAAGTGGCACTGTATATGCACTATTTACTTAAAATACAAAAGAATTATCTTGACTCTCTGCCTGCCACTTTTTTAAACTTATTAATTCTTGAGGCCTCTACTCCATATGCTCTTAACCCAGTCCTATGGCAAAACACATCCACCACCAATCTCCACTGCTATACACTGTGTGTGTAGTAGGAGGTTTGTGCATGTGGGAGAGGTACACTGACAAAATGCATCTCACCATTCTCTTCTGATAGTTTTGCAGTTGCATTATGCAACATATGTGAAAGTTTCCTGTTGCTGCGTTATGTTGTTTGTGCAATATATTCTTTTTTGTGTGTTATGTGAACCCGCTCAAATCTTGTAGAAACTCTATGACAATTAAAAGCAGGCTAATCAGCAGATACCAGCGATATCACATTCCACCCGTTTTTTATTTCTAATTGCCTGTGGAGCTATTCAGCAAATTGTTGCCACATATTGTTGTTAACAGAAGACTCCCTCCTCACGTGCTATTTGTGCAAAATGATATCATCAAACAAAATAAGTGTTTTTATTGTTTCAAATCCAGGTCAAAGCGGAAATGAAAATGTAATTGTCTCTCTGCCCATGTTGGTAGATCAGGATATTGGTTTTATCCACCGTGTGTACCACCTGTGTCTTTCCGAAGTTTCAAAGCTCTCTGTTTTACTTCATCCAATCAAGCATTTGAAGCTTTCATAGTGACTGCATGATTGGATGTCTTGGCTCAGCCTCAGATGGGTGTTTGTGTACTTGGCAACTGTCAGTAAGTTATGAGGCTGCTGATGCTGCTGGCTGTTTTTCTCAGAAAACTTTGCTGTGGTTCCTCTTTAGAAGAACAGGCTAGAAAACAGGCAGATGCAGTTCATTATAGGTATTAATTTGTTGAGGGTTTTTTATTGCTTCCCCACAGATCTGCTTGTGGGTGATATCATGGTGCCTTCTGGTGTGGCTGCCAAGCTCAGCTCTTATGGTGCTGCTATCTACCCATGCTCAGTCTTTGGGTTGTTTCTTCTTTGGCAGTATATTATAATGTTTCATACTTTTGGAGAAAATGTGACTTTTCATGTCAGCAGTTGGTTAGTTTTGAGGTTTTGAGGTACTGGATTTCCCTTGGCTTGGCTTGGACTGGGATTAATAAAGGGTAAATAAAACATGACATACAGGTCACCACACATTTTTTTCTACACGCATCAAAATCAACATCCGAGAAACATAATTAACCCATAAGCATTGAGCTTTGTCTGTTGTTCATAAACTGTATATTCATAGATTAGGTCTAAACTTTTGAGCTCTTGTCAACATTCTCAGGATTAGCTGCTGAATTACGATCACACTCATTGAACCCATGACCATCTGCTGTTTATCAGTTCTGCTTTTTAAAGGAAAGATTCTGCCTGCTTCAAGCCAAAGCTCTTGATCTCAGCCATGTATCTAGAACTCTTTTCCTACTAGTCATTCATCAGGGTGAGTAATCTGGTCATTACCATGAAGATCTTGTGGATTCTGTCTCCTTTTCAGTATACTTTTATCATCTTACATAGAAAATTACACCTGCAGAAGCTTTCAAACAGGTGGCCACTGTGTCACTTATACACATGAATTCAGGGGACTAATATATGATTTTGTGCTGTGGATCAGATTCCAGGTCAGCATAAAAACAGGGAGCTGTTGTGGACTTTGACAGAGCTGAGGCAGAATGCAAGCAACAGCCGAAATGCACTGCATTATGTATTTCTTGTGTCTGCTGGGACTGTCGTATTTGGGCTATGGAAAAAAAGATACCAAACTAATGAGGGAAGTTGGTCCTGTCCTAGGTTGTTGTTTGATTTCCCTAAAGTACATGGGGGTGAAGGAGTAATAACTAAACTACCAGCCATTATGTGTAACACCTTCCACCCGATATGTAAAACTATAAGTGCTTCTGACAGCTCCTTCTATGGTGGATGCTCCACCTACAGTTCATGAAAGAGACATCTCCTTCCTGCTGTTTGAGACACTAAAACCGCAACGACATAAAATAATAAAATCCATACCTCAGTGGGCAATATATCCTGGTAACTGTATACAGTATACAGCTGTTATTCTGTAATTTACAGCACCTTATTACAGTGAACAAGTGCAAAGTCACTGAATCACAATCCAGCTGGTTTTTATTTTAGCTTTCTGTAGTATATTGTGAGTTTGTTGACCTGGTCCTCTTTTTTTCAGTTTGATGTTAGAGGAAGAAAATCTGAATCACAGAACTGAGGTGGGGTGAGCAAGTGACAGCACTATAATCCATGATAATACCACCATAATAGTGTTTTTGTACAAAAATACACAGTTGATTTAGGAAAATTGGTATTCAGAATATTTATATCAAATGCATTTTAATGATCATATTATGAGAATGGAATTGGGTGTTGTCCCTCTGAAGGTAAGATAAGTTCCCAGAGACTTTGGGATTGATGCTTTGGGAACCCTATATATCTACATCAAATTTAGTCAAATTCTTTAGATATGGTGAGTGATTTAGATAAGTTTTCTTTTTTTAGCTGACTGCACCATGGTGCTGATATTATCTCAGTCCTTTATGTCAATAAAATCATTTTGGAGCCAGCTGCTGGTGGTGCTACATAAGGCCAGTGAGTTGCTATTAAACACAGAGCAGTGCTTGGGCATGTGTTATTCTCCCCCTGTAGACCCAGACCAAAAAACGAGTTGTCTCCCTGCATTACAGACTCTCTGCATTGTTAAGACAGTCTGAAGTGCTGCCACCCTGAAAGCCTACATTTTAGAGTGTCTCTAAAGCCTAACCCTCCAGATGGTCCTCCCATTTACTTCAGATACAAAGGTTAATCATAGCTTCTATCTGCTAAGTAGAAAAACAAATTAGGTCGAGTGTCTGAATATTAAATGAATACTCATCATCTGATAAGAAGGATGACTTTTTTAAAAACAAGATTGTCGCATGTTTGCTATGAGCTTGTAACTTAGTAAACTAGTAAAAAAAATTAACATTAATGCAATAAAAGGCTCTTTATTTTTATTTAAGATAACAACACTGGCAATTCATCTTCCAGATACAGAGCTATTCTGTAATTTCCAGCTCTGTGCATAACAATTTCTTTTTTGTGCCAAACTCGATACGATCCAAAAACAACATCACAATCTGATTTGATTTTAGCTTGAAGTAGAAATTTCTCACATACAGCACTCATTTGAACTGTGACATATAGCAGAAGTGTTGACTTTGATGCGATAAGTGAGCTAATTCCAGATATTGTGTGATGTGAAAAAGACCTTTGAATGTGGCTGTTATTAAAAGCTGGTGCAGGGTTAAGTGCCTATGAGATGTCTTTGCTAATGCTTTCCTGTCTTGTTGAGCTATGCCCTGGTAATAGATTAAAAAGTAAATGAGAAAGGGTTATGATTATTTTGGAGCTAGGAATAGAGCTTGATTGCCAAATAATTTGTGCAATTATGGAAAGTCATGCCATTTCCCTGTGGTATACCCAGCACAGCAGGAGGGTCTAAGGACAATGCCGGACATAAATCTTTAAAGGCATTTTGCTGATTGACATCCTTGGCAGTAAGAGACCTTTTCTAAACCAGCCCAGTGGGCAATGATTTCACTACAAATATCGAAAGTGCTGTTATTCTGTCTATATATTTTGGTGTTTTGAAAAGCTTCTGGCTAATTGAACATCGCACGTGTCTAATACACATCTAAAAACAATTCTACAACAAGGCTATGTTGTATAAAGATACTTAACATGGCTGCGTTATTAATAATAGTGTGTCAGGAAGAAGCTCTCTGTGTTGTTATTTTGGACCAGTAGAGTACATTCACTTCAACAGAATAACACGTTGAGATGAAAACAGAATACCACAAGTGCTTTGATCACATTTGTTTCTAATGTCAGAGTCTTGCTCTCCTCGGGAGATCATCTATGTTATCCCCTAGTCTTAAATCGTTGGGAAGTGTGAAGGGATCAGTGTGTCAGTAGGACTTAGGAGCAGATGACATACTCAGACTTTCTGTTGCTTTTATGTAGCTTCAAACTGCAAATTTTAGTTTTGCCAGTGTCTTTTGCTATAATATAAATTTAAAAGGTGGTTTTAGCTGGCCATTTGGAAAACCTCAGTCTCACGCTCTCTGTGTTTCATGCTGATTAATTTAATCTTAGTTATCTCTCAGTTATCTTCATCCTTTGAACGTTTTGGGTTTCAGCAACACAGAACAGAGGATTTTTTTAGCCCATTTTTCTTCCTGAAAACACTAATAGTTACTGTATCTCTACTCAGACAGTCACTCTCATGGCTTTATTACATTTTGGCACATTTTAACTTCTAATCCTCTCTTGAGAATATTTGCGAGACCATCCTCACATGGGAATAGATTCCTGTGTGTTTCTCAGAGAAGCCGGCGTTATCTAACTCATCCACAGGCTCGCAAAACAAAACAGCACAGTCTGTTTGATGTTGTAGTCACACATTGACAGTTAGAGAGATTTATAGAAGTAAGTGCTCGTCCTTAAGGCTTTATGTCCCATTTTCTCCCTGAGTCAATAAAATGTCTTCACTGGAAGAGGGTGTCACGTGTCCTTTTGAGTGTGTCTTTTTTATGTGTTTATATATCTATGGTGTGTGTATGTGTGCATGTGCATCACTGTGCAGGGACAGTCCTTGCAGGTGTGTATGTTTTTTTGAATAGAAGCCATAATCATTACCTTGCAAAAACAGTTGAGAGAGTTTGACAATTTAGTTTCAGTGCTGCATAAAATGGAAAGCGTCTTTTTTTTTCTTTCTTTACAAATCTGGGACTAGAAATTAAATTCAGTTCAGTTGTGCATAGTCATGAATCAGTGAATGAAGATGGCATGAGAAGACTCAGCATCCAGGGGGATTTGCAGCACATGGGTGCATGCTCCTATTATAATCATTTATCACTGCCAGTTCTTGATTCAAACTAGCAACATGTGAGTTCATTCAGAGATATGTACAGTGCATATGTTTAAAGCTAAAGCTAGTACTGTCTTAGGTCGAGGGATTTCATTTCAATGTTCTTTTACTGTGAAAAATTAATCAGGATACCCTGAATAATTATTGTCAGAAACATAACACTTACCTTTAGTAACTTTAGTAACTTTGTTTAGATTCAGACACACAGCCTCTCTGAGCATATGCTCATTTACGATGACTTCCCACTCACCATCTCCAGACAAATTAATTTCTCAGAGTTGCCTTCAGCTGCAGGTCTGGCCATTACACAGCTGTTGCAACCAACTGCGGCACAAAACTCTTTCAACACTATGCAATCATTCAGTTTGCCAAAATATTCAGGACCAATAGATTCACTGTAGATGATGAAGTATTTAATCATCCTTTACCCTTACTAATGAAACGCAGAGCAGAATGCAGTTTTTTTTTCTTCATCAAATTTAAACAGAACTATATACATTTCTGTCACTGCAGGCAAAATCTAAACTAATGATCATATTGTTCTTCTCTCCCCTGCCCAACTTCTGGCTTGTCTTGCACTGCTAATATGGACATCTACGCAGGCTCAGGTCAGTGCTGTTCATTCTGTACATACTCTCTGCTTTAGCTAATGAAGACAAAATGCATGTCAGATCTGTCCAAGTTACACATACTCCCTTGACCCTTTTGGTCTTTTGTTCGAGAGAAAGAACTATAGTTTGATTGGAGAGAGAGAGCTACATGGATGGATGATATTCCATCTACTTTTTAACTGGAGGGACTCAGACTGACATTTTCTAAAGAACATTAGCACTTCATTATATTGTGAATAGTCTGTAAAGTCATTGGAACTAAGCTCAGAGAAACTAAGCTACCAAAGTCATTGTTGTATTTCTTATCTATCTCATTTATATAAGTATTTATTTATTTAGTGTACGCGTCAAAGAGCAAACTAAAGCAGAAGATAGAGGCTGTCCACTTAGCATTTAATCCATGAGAGGATCTGGTCTGTTGCAGTTGATTCTAAATGATAGCCTGTTAATCTTTCCTCCCCGTCAATAAGCTCCTTGAAAGTGCGTGTGACCTAAAATGTACCAGGGGGCAAATGCTGCATTTCCCTGCTCTGTCTGTGTGTTGTGCTAAACAAGCTTTAACTTACCAAAGTATTATTTAATAACAATCTGACAATCTTTGTAAGAGCAGTGATCGCATGATTGAAACACTGTTTTACTGCTGAATAAATTGTGTATATTTTGTGAAATGTGGCTTGAAAATCATACATTTCTGATGACGAAAATTAGCTGTTAAGCTGCAACTGTGCCTTTCAGCACTGGTGGCGAAAGTGGGAGCAAAGCACTTGCCAGTTTACCCAGCAGGGGCATCTGCAGGGACAGATGTGAGATGATGAGGGTGTGTAATAGGCATCTGTGTGGCCCGGAGGGGAGGGAATACTCAGCACTCATTCCCTCTCTCTAGTCTGCACACACGCTCGCAAACACACACACTTACAGACACCCATTACAGCTTGTCATAGCTTTTTCCACAAATTGTTCTCTAGAGCATACCTTTTACTGTGGCAGACTGTTACATAGATTGAAAGTAAACATGTGTTTACAGGAGCATTGTGCTGGCTGCTCCCTTGGTTATACAGACATGCCAGAGTCACTGGTTAAGTGGGGAGAAGTGAATAGGCTCAACATTCAGCCAACTACATCCTCAGCTGAAGGGCCTATTGCCATGGTCATTGTTGTTTTACACATCCCATGCTGTTCTTTCCATATCACGAGTAGGTTTTATTTTAGTGAGTCATAAAATCTTTATATCTTTTTCTGCAGCAGTATGCATCCTATCCTTCCAGTTATGCTTGTCATACCCTTAATGTAGAAAGCGTGCAGGTCGTCATCCTCTTATTAAAATTCCAGTACTTCTGGTAACTCTAAGTGATTGGTTCTTTAACTGTGAGTAGTATAGACTTCAAACAATGGTCCTTTATAACCACACAGCTGCTTGGGATTAAAATAAATGTATCAAAAAAAGAAGTCTAGCACATGTTGTGTTCTTAAGCATGAGTCTCATTACGTAGAGCAGCACGTAGACATGTATACCTCCTTGAGTAAGATTACACCTGAAAGCATAATTAACTATGTATATTTAGCTTTATCAAAAATAAACCCACGAGAAACGCTGTTTACACACTAATACAACCCTACACACCCTTTTAGTGTAGCCTACTATCTTCTAATTTACTACAAGTGTGTGAAACTGTTCTTATCCTTACGGTACATGCAGCCTGGCTGCGTGCGTTTGAGCTGATCTGCATGCATGTCCATTTTTTTCCGGTCATATACTCGGCTGCTTTTTCCCTATAATCTCTCATGTCTCTCTCTTTCTTTCTGTGTATGTGTGTGTCTGTTCTTGTGTGTGCTTGCGCATGTGTGTAACCAGGTGTACGAGGCAGTGCCGTGCCATAGCGAATGCAGCCAGTATGAGTGGAGGACGGAGCCCTGGTCCATTTGTACCATCAACACTGTGGACGACCTGCCAGCCTGCGGGGAGGGAGTCCAAAGCCGAAAGATCAGGTCAGTAAATGGGTTAAGCTTGGTGACTGCTACCTTGGCGCTGCAGCACACAGAGAAGAAGGCTGGCAATGCTCCTATTGCTGGCACTTGCATCGGTCCTAAGCAGTGCCAGAGGGAAATGAGCAGTCAACAGAAACTACTGCTTCCTAATGAGTGTCATTAGAGTTTTATTTTTATTTTTCGTTTAGATCACATACAAACACATACACACCTAAGAGCTGGCTACTATCTATTATTTTAGTAGTAATCAAAATAGCCACAGATGAAGGCAGTGAAGTGTTGAACAGGTTGGTTTTGGATTATGCTCAGTCACAAATAGAACGTGCCAAATTGGGCAATTGTGTTATTGTGTCAAACACTACTTAATGGTTCTTATTGAGTAAGTGTCTACTTGTGTTAGTCACACTTATAATTGTTTAGATAAATCAAACACATAGGACAAATAGTGTAGTCCCTTTAAAAATTAACAAGCTGCCAAATTACGCCTAAGAAAAGAAAAAATATTTTCTATTTTTAGTTGGAAACTTGGAAATGGGTTTTAAAACTCAAAAAAGAAGCAAGCTAGCAATTCCCTAGAGACTAGTTATTCAGCTGCATCTCCTGCTTTGCTAGGTGTGTGAAGAAGGGAACAACAAGTGGGGAGGCCAGCAGTGTGGAGGACAGTTTGTGTGATCAGGAAGAAATGCCACCTAGAGCCCAGGTCTGCTTTCTGGCCTGCCCCGGTGACTGTGTCATGGCACCCTGGGGAGCATGGAGCAACTGCCCTCTGGTAAGAAACCATAACTGAGTGACCATGTCCATAATCTGCAATAAATGAATAAAATTAATTGTTTTTTAATGTTTGTAGTAGAAGGTAAAGTTAAAGAATTATTCCTTTTCTTTATTTAATATTTAAAAAAGATCAATATTTTAAAAAGTATTACAAAAACTACACACACAGGATGTGATTTACTAAAGGTTTGCGTGTCCTAAATCATGTGTACAGTTGACAAGACCTGCAAAAAATGAGTTGATCTACTAAGGATGTGCACTGAGCACTGCATCTTTCAAATGAACAAAACAGTGCATGCTGTGGAATTTGCACCTTTGCCTTCATAAATATGCAAAGTAAGGCGGTTTTGCCTACGTCTGCAAAATGCGAATATACACGCAATGTGATTTATCAAACTTGATTTGCGGTGGCTGGAATTGCGTCTGAATTAAATATCTTTGAAAAGCAGGTACAATGTGCTTGTGCACAGATGACTACTGTTTTTTTTAGGTGAGGATGAGGCATAGAGAAATTAAAGAATGTGCTGAGAACACTGCCCAGTGATCCAATTTTAGAGCTATTGGTGAGCTACAGACTTATTTGGAGCCAGTCACATGATAAACTTTCCGCTGGTGTTGGCATTACGACGTTTGAACCATAAACACGCAATACTCCACAAAATGTCCAACCCAGCTAACGCAAAAAGCTAAACTGAGTGGAAGTACATAGTTTGTAGGTGGTTTCACTTGTAATTCACTCAAAGCAAAAAAGAATGTGTGTGTGTGTGTGTGTGTGTGTGTTAATCCCCTTGATATGATCTGCCAACTGCTGCGCTCCCAGGACACAATGAATGAGGTCAAACTCGCTTTTATGTGGTTCCTGGTCTGTTTTTACTTTTTTGTCAATCACAGAATTTTCCTTTGTAGATCTCCCACAAAATGCTCACCAACAAAACGCAAACTTTTTAGGATTGCACACGATATATATTAACTGGGCACATGCAATGTGGGAATAAAGCCCAAAATCAATTGCCGTAGTTGTGACTGCGTCTGTTTTTAATACGCATGAAATTCAATCGCGTGAAAGGTGCTTGAACACAGGTGGCTGCTGCTATTTGGGCAAGTAGGAGGCATAGGAGAAAGCAAAGAATGTTAGAACAGTGAAGCATATGTTCCCCTGTGATTCTAGCCATAAGCTTACTGGCCATGTAGCCCTGTTACAGGTTTCCTGTCAAACACAACACAACAGCTCATTGGAGTGAAACATTGGAGTCTGAAAGAGAGCATATTTGAATTGTTGTATCTATCTTTCCATCTGACATGAGTTTAGTCTGTTTATGCAAAGAACTGGTCTTTGTCCTTTTCTAATAGTGTTTCAGGTCTTTGTGGATGCAGCAGTATAGACCATGTTAAGAGGAAATGATTTTTCTAACATACTCTCAAGCTCACGTGGCAATGTCAGGATAGTGTGATAGTTAACGATTGACAATTCTTTCATAAAGTTTGACACAAAGTCATCTCTGGTACAACATGTTAAACTCGACAATCCAGCTGTGTTATGACGTTAATGTAAAAATACTTACTGGCTAAGTTTCTTATATGCTTGCCAGTAACTTCTTTGAAGAGTTGAGTCTCCGTGATTGACAGCAGTGACAACAAGTTATTTACAGATAGATCCGTTTGTTGTTTGTGAGATACCGCAGCTTTAGTAACTGTTGTCACTGTAGTTAATTGTGTGTTGTCTTGGATACAGGCCTTCGGTGTGTGTGTTTGTGTGTGTGTGTTGGAGTGGAGGAGGAGGAGCTGGCTGACTACATAGGAATGAAAGATGCTTTACTGAAGCAACGTAGCAACGTTTGTAGTTCATTATAAAACTATGACAGGACAAATTAGGTGACAGCACTGCCATACTCTAGGTAATTAATTTAAAACAAAAAAAAATGGGTAGCCAAATATACTTGGTCAGCCGTTAATAAACCTGGGGGGTAATGTCTATGTGTTTCACACATATAGACTTTACTTGGGCGGACCCAGTCACTGATCATTCTTGATGCTGCACTCTCTTCCATCTTCCACACAGACAAGCATGTCTCATCTGTCTTGAATACTGACTGAGACATTATTTTCAGAGACAGATGATGAGAGAACTTCAAAAACGTACATGTTCCTGGAAAGAGAATTATCCTCTGCAAATGGATAGTATTAGAAAAAAACATGATCTTTAATGTAAATGACGATGCTCCACTGCAATTACATAGATACTTTATTAATCGGAGGTATTTATGTAGCTCCAGGCCATATAACTGTGCTCATCTCAAATGAATGGTGGCATAGTGTTGAAGGACAATATCCTAGATAATAAAAGTGTGATGCTTCCCTACACACATCCATAGTGGTGTGGTGGGTAATGATTTTCTTTCTTTGGTCCTGTTTTCATTATGTTAAAGTCAACTTTGTCAATAAAAAGCAATTATGGGGCACTGTATTTAGTTCCAAAAACTATGTGAAACACACATAAATCAAACAGTATCAAGTGGTTGTTGCACTGAAGGACATTAATCAAGTGCACTAAAATGATGCTTTTGAAAATGAGCTGGGAACAACAGTATATGTTAAAACTCAACTAGGTGCTTTGTAACAAATGCTCAAGTTGCAGGGATAAACCATGCTAAAAGCTACAGTATGCAACTTTTCCTTCAAATATATTTTTTAGAAATATATTCCTTAACCAACCCACTGAACAACTCCACAGCAGTGCAGATACTCTTTTGAGTGAGGTTTGCCCTTCTAACCAATCTGAGAATTTCCACTATTTCTACTTGATCAATACGTTTTGCAACACTCTCATTTATTATAATCTGATAAAGACTAATATCTAAAGGGATGTGCAAAGCACAACAGAGCGTAGCAGACATAGAAGAGCATTGTCGTGCAGATTCTTAAATGGTTATGATGAGAATCATTTCCAAGTCAGAGGATATAACTCTCTCTGGGAAAAAGGTAATTGTCCCCTGTCCCCACTGGGTTGCTGTTCCAAGTGAAGGAGATTTTTTGAAATGGTTTGTGATGTTTTTATAAAGGAAGAATGGCACTCAACAGCCAAACAAGAAGACTAGTTTCTCCGCTGATCTATCCAATGTGTATGAAGTGCTGTTCAATTGCACATTTTTGAATGTTGCTCACTTCCCATTTTATTCATTTTGGCACTGTGTTACAACTTGCTTTAGTGTGACATGTCAGTATTCTCCATTCTGCATACACACAAACATTTCAGTTATAATTATTATTCCAGTGATACATAATGAACAAAACACTGGAGAAGAATGCACAAACTGTGTGGGTGCTATTGTGTATGACAGAGAAAGTGAAACTGTGAGCCAATATGTGGCTGCAAAACTGTAACTGTGCTTTTGTACAGAAATGTTAACACCTACAGGAATTTATAGTAACTCGTTTTTTTCGTATTGTTCTGCTTATTTTACAGTGGTATAGACATTGTTCTGAGGCTGGTCTTATTTCATCATCTGACAATGATCGAGCCTGTGGACTGCATGACCTTATGTCGTATGTAGCATACAAACGCGTGTGTGCGGTTGTGTGACAGTTGGTGTGAAAACATTAGGAGTGCAATAAATCATGAGCCTGACACAGGGGTCTCTCATTAGGAGGTGACAGTGACTGAGGTGCACATCCCGATGCATCAGGAGCAAAGGGACAAATGCAGTTCAATAAAAAGGCCTTTATCACTAAAATCTTTCTTCTTCGTTCAGAGACCGAGATGACACTTCCTCCACATTCACACATCCTTTTCTTCTCTGTTCGCACATTTCTGTTTCCATGTTTTGAGTGATGTGCTGATTCTAATCATGCTACCGCTGTCCCTCGGTAGATATAAAAATGATGTACTCTTGATCTAAATGATCTACTCTTACAGCTGCACTTTTAATTATTATTACCATTCCTCTTCTTTTGCATTCAACTGCACCATGAGAAAATCCTAGTTTACCAAGCATGCAGGTGAATAGAGTATCCAATGTACACTGTCAGCAACAGGTACTTTATCAGATAAAGCTGAATTTCATTAAAACAAGTGAGACACTTGTTTTAATACTTGTTTTTACTCGGGTTGGTGAATACAATTTGCAGCTCAAACCACTAATAACAATGTGTTAACACGCTTCCCTAAAAAAACAGAGGATCGCACTAAAATTAGGTGTTTAAGATCAAAAATGTTACCTGTAGTAACATGATTAGTACTTATTCTATCACATCATTATATGATTAAATCCCACAGTTATGACAACATATGTGATTGAGACATATTTTGTGGAAAACACAACTGTTTTTATTTCTCAGTATGACACGTTTCCAAGAGGCAGAAATTGATTTCTGTCAGTGAAAAAAAAAATTAATGAGTGCTGAATTATTTAAAAACTAAAGCTAATTATGGACTGCTAGTCTATCATTTCAGGCTCACTAATGGCAGAGGCAAGAGACAAAATGTCAGTTTAGTTAAGGCTGGAGTGAAAACAGCATCTACCAATTACCTAGGTTTGAAACTAGAGGCCAGAGAGTAATTTTTAAAATATTGTAAAAAATATGTAAAACATGCAGGGTTGGGGTGAGGAGACTTAGTTCGTGAAAGATGCATAATGAGGTTCTGGGAGGTCTTTTACGTTTAGTATTCTAATGGCATTTAGTATACAATATATGACTTTCTATATCAATATCGAGTGTCTAGTAGCTGTCAGTAGGCTCAAATAATGAGTAGACAGGGTGATAAAGTACAGTCTGATTAGCTTTGTTCTTTGCGATTTTAACTTGTCTCACTCATCTGCATATGTAAGTGGATTTACTATGGTTTCCTCAGCTGAATTGACAAATTTCTTCCCTTTCCTTTATTCCTAGCATTCAAGTTTTGTATCACATATTACATTAAAAGATAAAATGTGTTTTTTTGTACACAGTTTTCAAAAGTCAAAAATAGCACTTTACAATAAGATATCATCTTTCCATGGCTTTACAAATACGATATGTATTATCTGATCTGTTTAGCAACTATATTTTTAGCATATTCCTAGTAGTTACCCATAACACAGCCATATTTTGATAATCATTGCTTTTTCATATGTTTTCTTTTGAGTAACTGAACTTCCTCATTTGATTTTAGGTAATTACACTAATTGTGTAATATTATTATATCATATAAGAAATTCATAAATTTTAAAATAAACTTTCTTGACAGTTTTTGTTATTACATAATGTCATTTAAAAGGTGATGGTCTGTGTTTTTATCATTGAAATGAAACATGAAAAAGACTGTGGTAGAGAGACAATTACTACTTGTAGTTTTATTTACATCCTCACAAATTAGGTTGTATTCAGTAGTAAATGGCATTACTAAGCACTAGGCATCATGTTGTTTGATGCCACACAGTAAAGGAAGACACTTTTACCTTGAACTGCCTAATTTGAACTGTTAGGTAAACTGTTAATTTTGTCAAGCACAAATAAATAGTAATATTAAACAAAGAGAACAGACACCAGATTTGCTACTGTACCTTTTGACTGCTGTACATTAAAGTATTGCATTTGCTTGCATTCATTGTTTTCCATAATAATAATGGTGATGCAACCCTTTCTAATTTCTGCCAGTATTTGCACAATTAAACACAGAAATAAATGTGTTTGTTTGTTTTATTACATCTAAATGTCCCTTTTTACATTGTCTTCTTTACACAGAAGTTTTTCACAGCTCATTTGTTTAGAGTATATTTTCCTTAACTTACTGGAAATGCCGGTCTGTCTATTCTACAGATATTGAATGCATCTAATCTAATGTAGGGCAATGGTGACATTGCATGTAACTACTATACACATAAATTAAAGTTCAGACAATAAAAGACACACTCTTGATAAGGCAAAGTGTAATTTATTAATTTACTAGTAAAAAACACATTTGCATACTGCACATTTTTGTCTTAATATTTTAGTGGGGAACTAGGGAATATTCACAAATTAACACAGGGTCTTATAATTTTCTTACTTTAACTTACTTCAGGCTGCCAGCACTATTGCACAAAGCAAAGTCAATTTAATCATAATATGTAAGTTGATAGGTTATAGATGCAAGTGCAGGAAACTGCAACCAGGCTTCATCTCCCTTATTTCTGACACCAAAGTTGTGCACTTGACGATGACATGTTTGTTTTTTGTCATGCAGCAATGTGACCAAGGGAATGCAAGGAACAGGAACAGACATATCCTCCGCCCACCAGCCTCAGAAAACTCTGCCTGTCCAGATCTGGTCCAATCAGAGCCCTGCGTCCTCAACAGCACCTGCTTCACCTACGAGTACAGAGTCTCAGGTACAATCTGCACAGCAGGTCTGAGTTACAAGTAGTTTACCCCCACAGGGAATGCTTACTGTATGTAGCAATGCACTAGTGTTAGTTTGGCCTACATAAATTAGGGTGAACAAAAGTAGAGGTACAGACTTAGGCCCTAGTTTGATCTTGAAACAAATATAAATGTGTGTTAATGTGTTAATGTGTGTGTGTGTGTGTGTGTGTGTGTGTGTGTGTGTGTGTGTGTGTGTGTGTGTATACGCATTGCAGACTGGAGTACGTGTCAGCTCAGTGAAAACGCCATCTGTGGTCAGGGTTCACGGTTGCGTTTCTTGGACTGTTTTCGCAGTGATGGCAAGATTGTGGAGTTACCAAAGTGTGAGCAGGTAATCACCGTGCAATTTAATGACGGGAAACTGCAGTTTGAATTTTTAATATCATAAATTAATAAATCACATTTTCATGTCATTCAGATGCTGTGTATATATTTTCTTCACCATGGACAGGTTCATCCAACAACACAGTGTAAAAATTGACTTTTGAAATAAATACTAAGATTACGTTCACTATACTTCATTGTATAGTGGATTTTGTTAATTTCAACTCAATCCAACTTATATTTGCTAGTTTTTAGTGTCACAACTTATTAACATTAGTTGTTCTGACTAAGTCTTTTAACTTGAAATAATGATTTGAATGAATGAACCTCTGGCAGTTCACTGAACACATTAAAATAACTTGATACAGAAACAAAACTATCACATTACTAAGCTTCTCAGCATGCACTGTCTAAACATCTCCACAGAACATTCATTGTAGAAACTTGCTGTTTGGCTTTAATACATATTAAATAAAGCCATTTTAGAAAAACTAAATAAATGTGAAATGTAAAATAAAGCAAACCATGAAGATGGTTATTGTTGAATTTAGTTTCTATTGTGGAAAAAATTGATTATAGTCACTGAGCCTGGTCTGATCATATGTACAAAGTAGCAACATGAGAAATTAACAAATTTACTGCAAAATATGAAGAAACTCTTCAAATCAGGTGAAATTATTTCATGGGTGCTTAAATTTACAGAACATACAAAAATATTAAATGACATTAGACTTCAAAGTTCTAACAACTACCTAAGCACTTCATAAACAAATCTAAACAAATCCCACTATCAACTAAGAACATGCAGTAGATAACATCTGGTTGTTGGAACAACAAATTTAATTTGATGTTAACTAGGCCTTTCACTCACATTTCCAAGTGAGGCTCTGTTTTACGTTTGTAACAGTTTTTGTTTAAAAACAGAAATGGATTAGACTTTCAGATTATTCTTTTTATGTGTGGTATTGTTGAAATTAGTAGTATTTCAGTATGCAAGAAGTGATGCACACCAATTTACAGATGGTCCCTGAACAAGAATATTTCAATACTGCACTTCTGTATACTTTTGGAGAGGACTTTAAGTATCAGGTAAAAGCTGCAGTATTCCCGTTCCTCTTCTGTTTCTATCGGCTTATACCTTATTGAACTCCTGTCACCTAATTTATTTAAATGGAATCTCCTACCACCTTCCTCCACCTACTTTATTAAATTAAGATAAACGATTTTGAAAATGCAGCAAGTTGCTACAACGGTATAGCTTCAACATTTCTCACTGGTGTGTTGTGTCTCATTCACAACCTGTAACTAACGTCTGATATGTCCACAATCATTTTACAGTTACAACATTACCTTAACATTACATTAACATGTAAACAGTAAAACAATCTATGTTATAGCCCAATAACATTTGAAAGTAATAGTGAAATTGTGTAATTGCTGCAGTTCCACAGTCCTGAAATAAACCACTGCCTATTTAAAATATGAAAATGTGGGTGCTCCCTTTTTTTGTTAGCGGAAATAATTAGCTAGCCCTCCTCACAGCTCTGCTCTTGTTTTCTACAGTTCGGTCAGATCGGCAACTGGAGGCTGTCAGAGAGCTGCGTTGTTGACTGCCCTGTCAGCTGTATACTCTCCGATTGGTCGCCGTGGGTGGAATGCTCGCACACCTGTGGTAGCCAAGGTAAACACTGTAATGGAACAAACTTAACTTAAACCAAAGGGAACACCAACCTGATGAATAGACACTCAGTCGACCACATGCTCTGCACCTCATTATTCCGTCTGCTCAGGCTTTCACCAAGATGTTGAATTGTGCATGAATACATTTAAATCCATTGAAATATTTATAAGTATGTATAATCAAAAGCCTTATTATACAGGGAAACACTGCACTGTGTTTTTTTAGTAATATTCTTGCTTCATTATCATTCTGTATGAAGCCCATTTTTTAATTAACACAAGAAACTATTTTTTACGAGGTAATAATTTAGGAATAGCGTATTTATTTAACCAATATTTCATACCACTCACCTGTATAGATGTCATAAATGATTCAGGTATCTAAATAAAATATATACCCTATCAGCATGATTTCAAAACGCAATTAGTAATCCCCAACCTGTGGCATACTCATCATTACTTTGAGAAAGTCAGGTTATAGCCTTATGCAATTTACAAAAGTTAATGGAACAATTTAACCTGGATGCATACATAGTTTCTTCGGCCTTCCAAAGCCAAACTCCCAGAGAGAAAGCTTGTTTTTCTGTTAATTAGAGAGACTCAACAGTATCTTCTGAAGTTCATAAATTTTAATTTGTCGTTGGCCGTCTGTCTCTTTTTAACCCCTCTTTTCAGTAAGCTCACACTTACACAGGCTTTCAGCTGGGGATTTAAACTCAAGATTCTCTCTCAGTGTCTCTCACAGCTCTGTCGCTGTCACTGTGACTGTCTTTCTGTTGCCACTGTCTCAGTTCATCCTCACACTTAGTGAAACACATCTGCCAGTCTTGATGAGGGATTCGTATCTGTGTCAGACGACACAAGAATCTTGTTTTGTCAGGATGCCATGGGAGTGCTAATGTTTTGAGTTTGATTTCTGAGATGGCAGAGCTGAACGTCCTTTAGCTACAGCTGCCTGGGGGTCTACGGAGCTCAGCATGTCCCCTTGCATAACACATACACACAAAACTTCTGTCTTGATTTGATAGTTGATGGAGACTTTGCCTTCACTGAGCTCTACAACATACCAAACTCACTTTGTGACCCCTTCTTTTTACTGTTGCAATTTATGAAATATTTCCTGTCACACATTATTAATGGCTCACTTGAACAAAGCACTTATGAAAGAAACCGTTAGATCCAAGCATAAAGTGGCATGGTGACACAGATGTATTATTATTATACATATATTGTATGTATAATTCCTCTTTGTCAAGAGGAAAATATTTCACAGGCTAAAGTGAAGGTGCAGCCTCTTCACTTCTAAATAAATGATGATCATTTATTTAAGACACCTGTTTTGTTAGCTGTTATGGGATCATATGTGAAGTGATACATTTAGCCTTTGGTCATGACTTTAGTTTAAGGAAGGGAGTGTATAAGTCCCAAAGTGTTCTTGTCCTTTATGTTACAGTTTTTATAGTTTAACACTTTTTTATGACTCCACATAGCAGCTCTGCAAAATGTGAGTCTCTCAAACATGCAGCTATAAAGACTATTCAGCTTGAACATCAAGCTGGCACTTTGCAAATTTCTTTGAGTCACCCCTGGCCCGTTGTTCTTCATAAAAGTGTGTCGTCCTCTGTGTTCTGCAGGTGTGTCTGTGCGCACTCGCAGAATCCTGCATGAGGCTCATGAGGAGGGTCGTCCCTGTCCCGGTCAGCTCACCCAGACCAAACCATGTCCCATAAGGCCTTGCTATACATGGCTGCTGAGTGACTGGTCCTCTTGCAGAATAGAGGTACCACCATTTGTTTCCGCTGTGTTATGTGTGTGTAATCATGTACTAACTAATGATGCCCAGTTCCATCTTCACTAAAAAGCCATCAATTTCTGGTTCACACAGAAGCATATGGCTGACTAGATTGTCCAACCACTTATTTTACACTTTTTTACTTATCTACATATGACATTATCACACTAAAAACTCAGCAAAAGGCAGTGAAGAAGAAGAGTGCTTTCAATTTTAAGTCATTTAAATTGATTAAATTCTTCGCCATCTTTTTCTTTGCTGGCTTAAGACAGCATCTTGCGTTACTGCCACCTCTTAACCACAGAATGGTTAGGACTGTGCATCATTGGTGGAACATATAAGCTTTGTGCATGAGATAAACAAAATGGGCACCGGCTCATAGAAAAAAAGCATCATGAGAACTCATAAATGTATATATATATTATATTTTATATGGAATCCAGTGTGAACCGGTTGATCATTCTAATCAGAGAAACATCACACTCACCTCTAAGTAGCATGATTCATTTTCATCTCATTATTTTGACTCAATAGTCTGAATTATTTTATAGAATGTTTATAATAAAATTATTTGAATAAATGCGTCTATGAGGACTTTGTTCTTTTCTGAGCTTCTGAGGAAACATAGTCATGTAAATCCTAACAAGGGCATATTTGTGTGTGCGTCTCTGCAGAGTGCAGAGTGTGGCGAGGGGTTTCGTAGGAGGAACTTGTCATGTGTCGTCCACTGGGGAGACTGGCCCGAATCTCCTCCTCAGCCAGTAGCAGAAGAGCTTTGTGGTGACAAGCTGAAGCAGCAGATCCAGCAGGAAATGGAGCAGCCGTGCTTCGTCCCGTGCCCAGGTACATATACACACAAATATACTGGATGGACATTTGTCAAATGTTCTGACATTCAGTGTATGAAGTTGTGATATTGATAGAATTGCATGATTTATATATTATATTACAATTTTGTAGTCAATTCAAGTAGAGAAAAACTTGCATGAATTACTTATTACAGTCCTTGTGCATTTGTATTACCAATAATTATTTAGCTTGGATCACTTATTTCGTAATCAATAATCTTGACTCATTTGCTGTAGTCTGCCAATACACTGCTCCCTCTTACAATTGGTTGACATTTTGAGTTGCTAAATAATTATTGCAAAATCAATAAAAGTCATAGACTGACTAATGGCTTTACATTATCTGGTTGGACACATCCAGTAACAACCAGAAAAAAACAGACACCATGTCGACTTCCATAAAAGAAAATGTACGTTTTTTGTTAGTGCAATAGCTGCATCAATGCTGTAAAGGTCAGCACTGAGTAACTAAAAGAGAGACAGATTTTATGATGAATTTCTTGACAACACTATTGATTGTTTTGTACTACATTATCTAACAACGCAGAAATAAAAATAAAGCATGACAAAATCGTCCTAACTGAAACATTTAAGTGATCCCACTGCTATTGCAGCCATGCAATTAGCTATCCTGTGGGAATTCTGCAGGGGGACCATGCCAATCCAAACCCAGTGATTTTTCAACAAGAAGGCAAAATCAGATTGTAACTAGTTATAAGTGACAACAGTTTTATTTATTTATTGCCATTGCAAAAGCAGTGTATGCTAAAAACATGGCATAAATTAAAATGATGTTAGCACTGAACTGCACCATTTAAGATCACATGCTCTAGTCATTACTTACTTAGTAAATCAGATTTTGCCGATTTACTTAAATCTATCAAACATTATGTGCTGATATGCTGTGGAGCTGCAGTCACTGCTGGTGATATGCCAGTATGCAGTGCATCAACCATGTGAATGCTGTTTTCTGAGATGGATACTGATAAAAGAAAAATCCCTGCCTATGGTACTATATCTGTCATATCTTAGCAGTAGCTTGACAAAAAAATGATTTTGACATAAGTGAAGTACTAAAATCAAACTGTCACGTTTTTAATTGCTCGTGTTGGCAAGAAAATTAGGGAGCTGTATTATAAGGCGTTTTAATTGAATCTGTGCACACTGAAATGGTCATCTTTGTTACAAATATCCCCATGGCAACTCGAAGCCAGCAGATCATAGCTGACTGACATCTCCTGATACCGGCTGACGTTGTTTCACATCTTTTTTCAGCCACTCTGTGAATGTAGAATATGCTGTAAGCTGCTGGCCAGCTGACAGCTATGACCCGCTTCACGTCACTGTCAGGTTTTCTACCCCGAATATCTATAATGAACCTTTACTGTCCTTAGACACAAGCCAGCTACACAAGTACCATACTGTAGATGTATCTGACTTCTTGTCATTTTAAATAGCAATCATCATCTGATTAAAAGAAAAAGACTGCTCACATCTCCTTTAGCATAGTTCTTGCTATGTAAGGTTCTTGTTAGCTTAGACACCATCTTGCAGTGCATGCATTTGCTGATCTGTCTCTCGCTCCTCTCTCTGATCCTTGCCCGGATTCATCACTCAGACTGTCTTTGCTGTGAGCTTGGCTCAGGTTCAGGGCTGTTTGATGGCCAGAGTAGATATGTGTGTATTTGTGTTTTGTGTTCATGTGTCAGTTGGTGTGAAGATAGCTGGCACAAAGTAGGGGTTGTTGACATGTGAGGGATGGACAGTGTGTTGGTGTTTGTTGCACACTGCAGGTCTTGCCACAGCATGTTTACACAGCAGCATGAAGAAAGAAGTTGATAGAGTGGATCCGTATAAAGATGAAAGATAATTAGATGCGTCTGTCATGGCCCATGTCCTTGTTTTGTTTTAGTTTCCCAGTTTCTTTCCGGTTCTCCGTCACACACAAATACAGACTCACCTGGCCACACCCCCAGCTCAGTTACACCCTGGTCCTCGGTGACACACACACTCTCACACCCATACCATATCCAGCTGCAGTCCATCACTCAATAAAGCTTCAAAGAATAAAAAAAACCTGCTCTGGCAGATTACTCTTGCCAAATCATCCTGTTGTGTTTTGTTGTCCCTCCCTGTTTGGGCCGTTCATGTCTACGCACTCCATTGGTATTTATGGTATTTGTGGTTTTCAGAGTACTTTTCTCATGTTCATGCCTTGTCCTCATGTTTTTTCTCCACTCAGTTACTTAGTTTAGTTTTTCCCATGTCATGTCCCCCCAACCAACCCTCTGTTAGTTGTTTGTCACCTTGGTTTTTGCCTCCATTAAGGGTGATTATCTGTTCAGCCTGGTTAACTCTGTGACTTTATCATTGCAAGATAACCCTATAATGTAAAACCATGAATATTAATGTTTGACCAAGTGTTGATGTGTTATTAGTAGATTAACAGATTACATCAACCAACATAACACTAAAAGTATCAAAGAAATAAATATAAGTGAATGTGTTTTTTTCCTATGAGACATGTTTCAGTATTGAGTGTTGCCTTTACAGTTGGGCTTCGAGTTATAGCTTGTATTGTATAATTTATAACTCTATTGGTCTGTTATTTCTGAATACCCACCGGGCTGTCTGAGTAATTTGTTTTTGCATTTGGTACATTATCAGCCTCAGATGTGTGCTGAAGTTGTTTTCGATCTGTTTTAAATGTTCCAGGAGCTAGCAGGGGAGCCAATAAAGTGATCCCTGAAATAGTGTTGGCAAGCTGAATATAAAACGCACTAAAAGGGAAGTCTGACATTGTTATTGATCTGTCCATTTTTTTCTGTCTTCTTTTGCCATCAGGAGACTGCCATTTGACTGAGTGGTCATCTTGGAGCTCTTGTCAGCTGACCTGCCTGGAGGGTCGTAGCTTTGAGACCACCGGTCGCCAAGCCCGTTCCAGAGCTGTGATCATTCAGGTCATGGAGAACCAGAGCACCTGTCCACACCAAGTCTTTGAGACCCAGCCCTGTAAAGGTACTGGAAAACCACTTTGTCACTTTAACCTTAATCTCACTTAGGCACACACACATGAGCTGAGAGTGCACAATGAGGACTGCTTCGCGAGGACTACTGTGAAGTTAAGATGTGCTAAACACACTCCACGTACACGTCCCGCCACTGGAATCAGTAATAACTACATTTTAACTGGCATTGAATTAAATTAAATTAAATTAAATTAAATTAATTTTTACTTTAAAAGGACAACATGAGTATCTGGTAGGTCAGGCAGTCACAGTGGATTTTGAACACTGGACATTAAAGAACCAAAGACTTTGTGGATCAATAAAATAATTTGTCTTCTGATAAACTTTTTTTTATTTAATCCTGCCGTCCTTGATATTATACTTGGTGTTTATCACCGTGTATGAGGGCACTACAACCTTGGAAATTCATGAGTGTTTGCACTGTGATAGAACACTCATCATTCCACACACTGACACAGCTTATAATGGGCATTATGAATTGAAGGCTTTCTTGTTTTTTTATTTCACTGAACATAAACCTGTCCGTATGGAGGTAAAAGGCTAAAAGGTGGTATTACAAATGCTCTCTTAATGGCCAACTCTGCAGTAAGTGGCAGGTTTATGATTGTAATGCCAAAGCTATCATTGAAGCTGTGCCACAGCAGGGTTAGCACTTAAAAATTAGAAATACAATGAAAAGGCAATCATTAAAGAGTTAGTATTTGAACTATAGAAAGGCCATAACTGCTACGCCATTTATCCAATTTTGATGAAAGACCGAGGTTGATGGACCGGATTTATGACTTGCCCAAGGAGCTATAGCATGTGTACGTGAAGGTACTATGATTCAGTTTTCTCTGAATCTATAGTACAGAGTTTATGTTTTCCCTTAAGGTGGAGTGGTTAGACAGAAGCCGCTGAGTAAAAGGCAAACAGCCTGCTTGGAGTTTGTCAAACAGCATTTAAAGAACTCTAAAAGCATGAAGTACACTAGAATTACCAACAAGCAGTTGTACGACTCTGTAGGAAGTTGCAGTTTACATTCATGTCTGTCCAGACTCATATGTTCTAATGTAAAGAAATTCTCTCCAAGCAATTCTGATATATACCACTGACAAGAATGGGACATACATGAAGTCACAGTGACCTCTGAGCACCAGTTCATCATAGATGAGAAGTGGACACTTGTATTACATTTAAAGAAATTCCCTCCAAGTATTCTGTATATATCACATTCACAAGTATAGGACACAAATGGATGAACGCAAAGTCAGTGAGACCTTTGACCTTTGGCCACCAAAATCCAATCAGTTCATCACCCCAAGTTGACAGTTGTGCCAAATTTGAAGGGGTTCCCACAAATGTTCGTTAGATGTCACATTCACAAGAATTGGGTGGAGAACCTGAGAGCATAATGTTAGGGTCTAATGAGGCAAAACTGACTGGGAACACTGTCTGGTGAACACCAGGCACTGCTATGCTAGTGCATCTCAGTGGCTGGGTGAAGGAGATTGGTTAAAATACATCCAAATACAGAGTTTTTGCAGAAAATCTGCTCCAGATTGCACATGAATTGAGACTTGCAGAGCAAAAATTACCTGAAGCATACACACAACGCTGGACTGTCCTTGACTGGCCCAACCAAGGCCCATACTTAAATCTAATAGAATATCGGCGGAGAGACATGAAGATGGCAGTTGATACATGCCTCCTATCCAGTCTGTCGGAGCCTGAAAAGCCCTGCCAGGAAGAATGGCATAGCACAGTACAGTGTACAAAAACTGAGAGGGTCTGAATACTTTCAATAGTATTTAGAAAAATAAAAATAGCGTAAAGAACTAGTTGTCAGGCAGTAATAGACATTATTTTCAGTCCTGCACAAACCAGGTTTATGTCTTAGTCTTCTTAATCTCCTGGAGTTTTTCTTCTATTTATGATCTTCCCATAAAATTCAGCACTACGAGTGTGACTAGATTTTATTTAAAGCATGAAATTTGACTGAGGTGTCTGTGATTCTTCCCCTATAGCACCCCTTATTGAAAAAAAAAAGTGTTGTTCATAAATTACTAACCACTTTTATTTGCACTAAACATGTCTGTGTTTCATAGCGCACCACTCTAGTGGGAAAGGTTCCTTTTACTACAACCATAATATGACTATATCTCATTATAAAATGTAGAAGGGCAGCAGTAGAAGTGGTGGCCAATGCACCATGATGACAGAAATGGATGCCCAACACAAACTGCTAATGAGCATCATCTCTGCCTCTGTGCCAATTCTCCAGAAGGAAAATGCCACAGTTACCAGTGGAGGACAGGAGGATGGAGCAACAATGAGAGAGCCGTGTGGTGTCAGCGCTCAGATGGCGTCAATGTCACAGGTGAGTTGCTTCTGTGTCTTCTGGCCACCCTAGTTTTGGCCTGCCGAGGTGCATATGGGAACACATTCATGTGTTCGCTCGCTCTAAGTATAAATTGCAATGGAGACTGCAGCTGAAAGTGTCCCAGTTCTGCTCAAAAAGGGATTTATAAGCTTTGCCATGACAGTAAATATTTTTCCATTCATCTGTGAAAGCTGTCACACTAGTAGTTTTAGCAGGTAGTTTGTAGCAAGTGATTTAAACATACATTTTAAATAGATTCCTTCTTTGATTTAGAAGATGCCTGAAAAGTGAGTGGGTTGGATACGAAAGCAGACTTGATGTCTTCTTCCTTTGTTAATCTCAGTTTACAATAGTATTACTCTTTACATGTGTTAATTCCCACAATAGAACAATCACTTACTGTACCCCCTCTAAATAAATCTGGTGACATCAATGCAGAATTGCATGAGGGCCTGCTGTGGGAACATTTTTTATGTACATCTGTGTCTTAGACCTACACTCATACATAAACAGTATGTGCACAGGCATTTGTACACAGAGTAATTTTAGTATAGTGTTCTAGTTGAATTTAACACCTTATTTGAGCTGCATGTTCTCAGTGCAGTCTTCATTGATTTCTCCTTTCTCTCTAAACATAAGTAATCGATGAGGCAGACTTTGAGCTGGGAGGTTTTCAATCCATATAAATATAATCATGCATTTGTATTTGTGTGAAGTAAACCAGGCGAAGAGAAACAGAACAAAGGTAATAGTGCTGTGGGAACAAAAGCTTTAGGCGAGCCTGATGCGCTGCAAATAGTGGGTGAATGTGATCTTATCGCTGTAAGGAAGTGTTTCTGGCAATATGAGCCCAGAAGGAATAACCTCCCTCCGCAGAGAAGGCAAGAACCTAAAGCATTACTCTTTGATATTTTGACATGCAATTTTCCATGTTGGGATTAAAATGTTCACAGATTGATCAGGGACTCTGATAGGCAACTGAAGCCATTAATCAGGTGTGACAGTACATTAATTTAGTGATCAGCGAGTAAAGGAACAAAAATAAGAACCCGTTGTCTTTCTCCAGGGGGGTGTTTCCCACAGAAAAGGCCGACCACAGTCAGACACTGCCATCCTCCGTGCACCAAACCCTTCTCGCATTGCACACCGGTAAGATCTCTTTGCATTGATCATCCAGGTGCGATCTCTGTAACTCTCACTTTGTCTGCTCCCACTTTATAGGTGGGGAGCTATATGAATTTTGACAGATGACATTTTTAATTGCCAAGAACAGGCCATTAAAGGATGATCAAACTAATGCAGATGGATTTGGGCTCAGTGTCACTTAGGGACTACACCTTTGGATGGGGGGGGTCATGAAAATGATAAATAGCTTAAGCTTGAAGTTTTACTGCCCCTTAGAGTACCTTTCATGTAACTGCACTTGATCAGAAAAGTGAAGCCCTGATGTTTTAGAGAAGCATTTGACATTTTTTTTTATTAAAAAACAGTTTAGATATTTAATGTATTTAAAATTCTCTTCAAGTATTATTCACATGTTGTTCCCACTATGTTGAACAAGCTACATTTTCATTCCAGTGGTGTGGCTGGGGAACATTATTTCAGTCTCCAAATCTGTGAAGTGGCATATATCCCCTTAGGAGCACGGTTTAATATCAGGGTTGGGAAAAATCAACCTGTGTTAAAAGCAGAAAGTCTTTTGAAAGTGTAGAGTACAACAGTGTACGCCCAGTACATGGCAAACTGTTTTGTCAGCAGTGTTTTGTGGCAATGAGAAAGTACTGTAACAATCGCACTTGTCTGGTGCTGGCTGTAAATTATGTTCTTCCTGGCCTTGCTCCCTCCAACCCCTGCAGAGCGGTGTGTGTGGGTGTGAGAAGGGCTACACTGAAGTGATGACCACGCACGGCTTCTTGGACTACTGCACCAGAACCCCGGGGGTGGACAACAACAAGAAAGCTGATGTGAAAACCAATTCTGGGAGATTAAAACCTGGGCCATCAAAGGCCCAGGACCTCTTCAGTGAGTGGCCCTTACGACCTGTTGGCCCAGGTACTGAAATGGAAATCATCTTTACAGCTCAACCAGCATGCCAGAGATCACTGCCCCTTCGAACCTTTCTTTGTAGCTCTAGGATTACTGTACCAGGGGTGGAATTCATTTTGGGTCAGTGTTTTTATGAGAAATGATTGTATTTTAAAAAAAACCTCAGTGGATGATAACACTTTCGAGAAATTCTAGTCACTTCTCAGCAGTATGTTTGAAAAGAAAGGAAATCTACTTTACTCAGAAATGTGAGGAAAAAAGATATGCAGAAAATGATGTCGACGCCCATATTTAAAACTTTGTATTAAATCTGCTTTTTGATTGCACAGATGGGAGAGTAAAGCTGTGGGTTTATGCTGTGACTGCCGTTGGATTCATCTTAATACTCTTCATTATTGCTTTATCATTCCTGGTCTGGTATGTACTATATTACTCTCTTAAGAGATTATTCACTATGCACAATTTCAAAAACAAAAGCTGCTTTTTCAGTCACACTGTAGATGAGAACAGACTGAACAATGAGCACATAGAAAGTTCCTAGCCATCAGCTTTCCTTGAACAGAACTCTGTCTAGTGTGAGTTATATTCCACACAATATTTTGTCTGCTGTGTGCTGCTGCTATCAGATAATGGAATTCTTTGTAAAGACTGAAATCAAGTTGGGCTGTCCTGTGCAACTAAGTCAGATACACTGTCTTCTTGTGTATCTGACATGTTCTTTCATGTCTGTGTTTTTTTCTTTTTCTTTTTCAGTAAGCCATCCAAAACCACTAAGGCGTCTCCCCCACCACAAAAACCCTTGACCCTGGCCTACGATGGCGACATTGATATGTAACCAGGCTGTTATACCTCACAAGGACGCACTCAAACTCAGAAAGTCTCCTGACTGAATTGTTAACAAACAATATGCCATGCCATGCACATATTACAGATTCTTGACCTGTTGGAGCTGGGTGACTTTTTGCTGTAGCATTAGCTATGTTGCAAAAAAAAATGGTGATGCTCTTGTGATTTGCTGCTGAAGGGTGATGTAGCCTAGAATTTTGGCTGCAGCCAACTTTCCTTTCCATGAAGATGAGGAACAAAAGCCCTGAAAATGAGAGAAAAAGGCCTCTGGAAATACACATATAAATGGACCTCTAGTTTTTAACTGCTTGCAATGTGAACACGCAGTGAAAACACTGTTTGCAATCTGCAAATCATGAAGACAAAGTGGATCTACAGGTGTTGACTTTGAAGATTTGTATGTGTGTGTGTGTGTGTGTGTGTGTGGGTGGGTGTGTGCGCGCGCACGTGCACGTCAAGAATCAGAAGGTCACCTGGTTATTTGTCTCGTATTTGTGTCATGAGGGAGATGAAACATCTTGAGTCAGCAGTCGCTCGTGATATTCAAAGGACAAAGGATCATTGACATTTGACTTTGTCTCATCAGTGCTGGATCTTTAAAAAAGGAAATGTCACAAGCCTTTTGAGTAAACAGCCTTTTTTTGAATTTCTGACAATAAACAAGATGCTCTATGCACTATGTTAGTGCTGATTCACTTTTGATTTTCCTTTCAAATAACTTTTCTAGTGTTTTAATTGTAATGCAAGTTGTGGCTGTCAGGTTGTGTTTTGTTGATGATGCCATATGTGGTGTGTGTATATATGGAAACCAAAAGCAGGCTTGCCTTGAGTTTAATGATTCAACAATGCAGTAATTACTTTTCCCTGATGCTCACAGGACAGTCGCCACTAAGGACTAAATTAAGACATAATAGCAGAATTGTGACTGTAACTCGTCTGACTGTTTTGGTGATAAGTGCAGTCTAGGAAAAAAACACAACATAATTAATAATAATGCAAATTGCCAAATACCAGCATGAAAAAAGATCATGCCTCATGCACACTTTTTCAGCAAATGCAAAACAAGAAGAGCACTGATCACCAAAACAAATAGGATGAAAAGGAAAAAAATAAGAGTGTATAATTAGTGCAAATACACTTTCTTTCTTTGACAAGGATATCATACTAAACTCGTTTGTTTGTTTTTACATCATTTAGTGCACATCCAAATATAAGGTAGGCTGGCACAGAGCATAGCAGCAAACTAGTTTTTCTTTCTTTATTTTTACACATGAAGATAGGGCTCAGGGCTTATTCATGTTTTTTTCGGGCTCAAGCAAAACAGATAATAATTTTCCTGTATTTATCCCTGAGATTTCTTTCAGAAATCATTCTCATATTACAAGGTATTCATGGTTTTTTTTGCCTGACAAATTCTTACCCTTAGTATAATTTAGGTCCTCCAGTACATTATTCATAATGCCCAGTGGGAAATTACGTTCTTAGTAGTTGGTGGTTTTGACACCAACCAGAGTTCGCTCCGTTTGTCTTTCTGCCCACACAAACTGAAGGTTTGGTCTTATGTTATCTGATCACCTCCTTCTGAATGTATTTTATCAGTAACTCTGTAATCCTAATGGTTGTGCAAATATGGCTGTTACGTGTTGTAACAACTGTATTTCAGCAGCTGATTGTATGTAGGCATGCTTGATCCATTTTGGCAGAAAGTGCTCCAAGTGGCCTTGCAGAGATTCTTTTTAACAAATTGCCAAACATTTTAGAGTAGTTTCTGTTAGGCAGTGTTTTTTAATGTTTTGGCCAATGAAGGGACATATGCTAAATGTTACATCAATGTAAAACAAAGTTATTTGGTTATATTTCCAGTATAAAACAAAGAACAGCCAACATCTGACCTGATTAAAGAACTCTTTTGGGTTATGTACCAGAAGATCTAAAAGTATGTCCATTCATTGTTTGCAGTACCATGCTATTTGTGTTACTATTGTGTGTACATGGAGAGCTGGACAAAAATGCAAATAAATTGTGAAACAATGAAAATAAAACACTGCATACTCTTTCTTCAAACTGAGTGGAATATTTCTGAGCAGAGATGCACTAGTCTTGTTGTGATCTTCATTGCCTCCTTGACTCTCGAGTCCTGATAAATTGTAATTACTGATACAGGCTCTGAGGCAGAGCCCAGAATAGATAAGCAGTTGATAAGAGTCATCTTGCCCTTCAGTCAGATTCCCAGTCTGATAGTCCCAGGATCCATGCAGGTTGTGAGGGAAACGGTGTTTAAATCTTCTGTCTCATCTAATTCATTTATTCAAAACTGTCACATTTGTTTAAAAGAAGGTTGAACTCAAATGCTTTGTGTCACGGCCATCTGATGTGTGGCAAAGACCTGCGCTGATCTTGTCATGTCCAATTCATCTCATCTTACTAGCTCTCAAGACATATTTGCAGGTATCAGTGGAGACGTGTGAACAGCTTGACAATGGCAGTTTTAATCAGGATCCATCTATTACAAGCAAACGGGATCATTCTAATAAAATGCAGTGCGCTGTAGATGACAGAGTAGAGTGATAGCTTAATGAATGTTTAGTAGGAACAATGCATAACATTTTAAAGTAATGAACGTTTACGTTTACGTTTTTTATCATCAGCAAAGTAACAGATTTCATCACTTTGCTGGCATGTAGAGAGATGTCATGTTTTATCTTCCCAAAATGAATTTGTCACTGTATTGAATAAAAATCTTGTCTAATTTTTAAGATTGTCTTTATGCCTTATTGAACAGCAATTTTTGAAAAAAGAGCAATATACAAGGCCACTCAACAGATGTCACCCGCCGGAATCAAATCAGGAAACACGGGCGCATGTCGCTTGAGCATCACCAGGTTGCTCCATCCTTTCATGACACTCCTATACAAACACATAAAGTAATATGTTCGTGGCCTGATGAAGAATATGGGGTGAATGATGAAATGGCTTGAAAATCAAACAGCCAGTGGAGGAAGGAAAATATTTTTGGTGTTGTAGGGTCTTTAAATGTATGTCCACAACTGCCTGATTGGGTTTTTGTCCCTCTAATTAATCAGCAATAAAACCAAAATGGAACCAAAATGGAGGCATGTTTTTGGCACAATCAACAGGTGAAAGAATTCACTTATCTTTTTTAAATAAAGCAACATATACTTGATACATTAGTGCACTTCACACATATATTTATGGTTCCTAGAAGATTAATCATGCTCCTATCCAGTGTGTGGAGTGTTCATCGCCAGCATGAACTGGAATAACATTAGTGATTCATTAACTTTTCATAGTACCACAATAAGGTCAAGATTTCAATTTGACTAGTTCTTTTATATACGACCAAACATTTACAAGGTAAATTTAATAGCTTATAATTCTGTCACATTAAGCTGAGAGAGTGTGTTTGGTAAACATCAGCCCGGAGCTGCTGTGCCACAGATGCACAACAGTGTGTGTGTGTATGTTGTATGTGTGTGTGTGTGTGTGTGTGCGTGCGCGCGTGCGTGAGAGAGAGACAGACAGACAGACAGGCGGACAGCTGTTTACTAATGAATATCTGGCACTAGTGGTTTTCAAAACTGAATTCATTGCAAATATGTGAAGGTTGGTAGAGAACTTCTTCTTCACCCACTGACTTTTTATCTATTTGCTTTTAGATACTATTTTCCTGATTATACAAAAAGCACCACTCTGGGATCTGAGGGCACTGAGGTGGCCCACAGAGAACAATGAGGTTAGGTAGATAAGATGGGTGCAAGCTCATGTAATTAATAAAAAGACTTTGAAGTCTTTTCTAGCCTGAACTCTAAACCAATGAAGCAGGGGAAAATGGGTGTAATAGGGTCAAGTTACTGAGTAGTTCTGGCACCAAGCTTTTTACACAAGCAAGTAAATGTGCAAAAAAATCAGATAACAATTAATAATAATCAAATTATGGTATTCATTCCTGTTTTCATTTGTCTGTTTTACAGGTGGAAGACTTCATGTAAAAAACAGAACTAATTAAGTTTTCACATGTTTCCAGGTGATGATAAACAGGTGACAAAATCCCAAACAATCCCTGTAATCAATCATGAAACATCTAGAAGTGGATTTTGTCTAAACACAGTCATGGAGCCTAAGCAATATCCGACTAGACACTTTGCTCAGGATTTCTTTTCTTTTACCAAAGACGTAAACACATTTCCAGAAACCCAAAAGTCTAAACTCACACTGAAGAGAGTTAACTACTTTGTGAAAACTCCACAAATCTGTTTCAAGATAAAACATGTCACAACATAGTTCATGAATCCTTTTACATGTGATGGCCTTACACAAAGCCATCATATGCTAAATACTACCATGAAATGTTACTTATTTTAAGTGATACAAAACCCAGTAATTCCACCTATGTAAGTACAATGAGAAACACTACAAAGAAAATCAGTACACAGATGCAAAAGAGTGAAGGAGTATTAATTCATTATGGAAATGCAAAGTGTTCAGCTGAACTGACTAAAGAAATTGCAAAAAAAAACTTAACTGCATCTGATCCTACTCAGGCCACAAGACCTCTTCCACATGGTTGTCTGTGGACATGAGTTTGCACATTTGCGATGTGCGTGAACGAGTGATACTGTTTGGTAATCTGGGAGCTGACTGTTGAAGGCCAGTGTGCTAAATGATTCACAGACTCATAGAACTGCTGATTCAGAATGAAGTCAGGGTGAGAGGGAGAGGGTGCAACTGTGCTCAGAGTTCAGCAGGTCGAGATCATGCTGTTGACTTCAGACAAGCGTTTGAGAAATAGATTTCTAAACAAGGATGAAATAAACGGTACCCAGTTATGTTTCCAGATACATTATTATTATATAATTTTAAAAATTATAAGTAAATTAAAAGTAAATCATAAATAATTCTTAGCAGTTTTAACGTTTTTTTAAGTAATTGTAATGCTCAGTATATCGGGTTTAATCACTGTGCTGCCTGTTGTTGAGGGATTTCTCTCCGCCACCTTTGGCCCTCCTTAAAGGGAAGTTGTGACACCAGTGGGAGGGTTTTAGCTTCCCGGCTGCCTCTCTCTCTCTCTCTCTCTCTCTCTCTCTCTCTCTCTCTCTCTCTCCCCGGACGGATATACTTGTGTGTCGTACATGTAAGTGTAAAACGTGGCGTTGTGTGAGGCTGTAGCGGAAACGACACATTGACTAGTGCGTAATGTGAAACAGACGCTGCGACGGAGCGAAACAACTTGTTTGCACATGTTCCGTGTCTGTTAAATGTTCAGACAGCTTGGCATACCTGTACGGTGTGTGAGGCTGTTTGCGTTTCCGCCGCTGCTGGACACGTTTGTCTTCATGCAGCTGTTAGACGGCTGCAGAGACGTGACACAGCTGAGATGTGCACAGCTGCGAAGATCGTGCGGTCGGATAGATCGCTTTGTGTTGAGCTTTTGTTTGTTTTCGTCCTTATGTTTGGGAGAAAGTAAAACGTCAAACGCACTGTGGTCATTGGGAAATGATGAGCGTGTTTGTGAACTACAATGTATGATCTGACACAACACGCCACAATTTAACATCTAACTCGGTGACAACATGTGATCTGACCTCCATGTTCCACTTGTGCCAGGACTGTATTGTTTAACTGTAACAGTAACACTAAAATAAAATAAAAACTGTATCCACATCTTGTGATTGCCACTCTTGGCTGTTGACGGAAATATTTGCTGTTTTTCTTGCCAGAGTATGTGCCATGGCATATCCGCTGACGAGCCTGGTTTATGATGATAGCAGATACCAGAAATCCTTCCAGCTTTTTCTGGAGCGCTCCTCTGAGCATCAGTGTATGCGGGACTTCATCCACGACCTGCTGCCAGACATACTGTCCAGGTGACGCGCCACACACACACACACACACACACACACACACACACACACACACACACACCTGATGTCACTGCAATCTCAAGGTTGTGACTACTTCCAGTAGAACATATTACATTAGAGTGTAGCTCAATTCATAATATCAGAATAGGATCAGAGGACAAATAGAGTTACACAGTTCTTCAACTATTTTAAACAAGTTTCAGTAAACCGATACAGTACACGGTACTGGGGGAAAAAAATGCATCACGGGCTACAGGGAAGTGATTAAAGAAAGAAATCTGTAGTGTCAGCATGCTGCCATAGTCTTCATCCGCTATGTACAGCCTTCCTTATCTGGAGAACAGGCCTTCATAGGCTACAGACTTCAACAGCACTATATTTGACAGAGCTGCAGGGGGGGAAAAAAGACAAGGCAAACAGTATGATATAAGAAAGACTAAAACTGTATTTGGAAAAGTGAATATTAGAGTTACACTGAAATAACAGACAAGAAATTGGTGTCAGTTGTTGCACGATAAAATATTATCACCCGTATCTTAGTTTATTTTTCATCTTCTAAGGTTAAATGTGTTTCAAACAAACTGAATGATTCCCTATCCAAAAATGTAAGACTGTTGATTATTCATGCTTGTGTATAAAATGATGAATCATATTGATGAACGGGACCACTGATCCACACTGAGGAAGATTATCCTCATACTTATTTCAGAACAGAACTTCGCGAAACATGCGAGAATGTTAGAATAAAGTTATCCGAGGACTGAAGCACTTGACTGTGCTGCCTCACTGTCTGCTAACTAGCAACTGTTTATCAAACGCTTCAAAGAGAAAAGGCTCATGACCTAAATTCAAATGAGGGACATAATTGTAATACATGAGGTATCACAATGCATTGGTTTTATCAGCGTGTGTGTGTGTGTGCGTGTTTCGTTATATGTTTCATTATTGTGTTCATGGGTATCTTCTCTCTGCTCTTTACCTTTCACATTAACCGACACCTGTGCAAATCAACCAACATGTGCTGCAGCTTCATCTGTGTTAAGACGCTCAGGACAAAACTCAATCCCAGGACAGAAAATACAAGTTCAGTTGTTTCATCCAGAAAAACACATATTTAACTACACAAATGTACATAGATTAACTAACTAAACAGTGTGTGCATGATTGTGAATGGCAATTAGTGAGTATCTCTGTCTCTTCTTGCGTTTTCTTCTCCTATGTTGATATAAGCTGTAGGAGTTGAATGCACCGCCGCAGAGAGCCAAACCAAACTCTCTGCTCCGTGTTCCTGTCTACGGAACAGATCAGAGAGAAATCCGGAGAGATATGACTCGCAAGTAAATTAAAGAAGCGTAATATTGTTATTAAAAATCAGACTGTGAGTGACATAACATGACATACCAGGAGTCAAAGCCCCTGTATTTGGAGATGCTTTAGACACTAGATCAGAACATCGCACATACACGTGTCAGGCAGAAATGACAGTTACAAGCCCAAAAATGTGACCCACATTTGGCAGGTTGGAGGATGTGAATTTCACGATTTGACTGTTCTGAAGACTCAAAGTGTTTGGTTTTTTTTCTGCTTTCCCTCAGTGTCGGAAATGGAAAGTCCCATCTAAATGTCATTGGAGTTGGAAGTGGTTCTGGTAAGAACACACCCTATGAGACACGTTCAGCGCTGTAGGTCATTCAGCCTCTAGCAGCAGTACATTTACCCTTATTATCACTGTCTTAGATTTGTATTCATCTGCCTACTTGTCAGGTTAATCTTTAACTTCATTGACCTCGCTTGTCTGTAGTTTTACTACATGTTGTTTTTAGCATAAATGTTTCAGCAAGGTTAATTTGTTTCTGAGCAAACCCACTATTTACCCGTGAGTGCAGTCTCCCCTCCCCTATGCCAAACCCAATCTTTTAATTTACCTGAGCTGTCATGTCAGTGGACAGCTCCACATAATGGAGCAATGTTACAGATTCTCAAGTGGACTGTTAAAAAAATCTATTAGAATGACTACAGACTCCCCTGCGGTGTGTGCGTAATGAAGGGTGGGGGGAGGGGAGGGCATTTGCAGCAACACTTGCTGCCTGCAAAAGTAAGCCACATGTTAAATTCACTGTATGACACCAGCCTATGACTCTGATGCTCTGACAACACAAATAATACAGTGTGTGTGTGTGTGTGTGTGTAAGAGAGACAGAGATATCATTTAATCTAATCAGGCAGATTCAGCATATGTCCACATCGTCTTCTTAGTCTACATTTACTCCCAACATTTTAGCTTCAGAAAGACCTAAAACAAAATCATGCTGCCTGTGGTTAACGAATATCATACAGATCATCACTGGAAAAATTTACCCTTTGTAAAACTGAAGTGCTTTTTCCTCCTTAAATCACTGTTTGGAGCATTTTGACTTTATGCTGGTAGACTAAACGTACAATCCTTCTTTTATTTTTAACAGTTTGGGCACTGTGGGAAAGTAGGTCAATATTTTATTAGCAGCAGATACAGTAAGTGGTTTTCAAAATAAAAACTGTCTTGGTGCCTGTAGGGGAGATTGACCTCGAGATGCTTTCCGTGCTCCGGATGAAGCACCCCGGGGTGACAGTGAATAATGAGGTGGTTGAGCCTAGCAGCCAGCAGCTACTTAACTACAGAGGTACAGCCTCCCTTTTCTCCACACTGCATCTAAATATCCACACACAAACACTATGTTTTGATATTTACTTTAACTGCAAAAGATGGATATTTCTACTCCATGGTTTTCACACTGATGCATTAGTAATATGGTTGTTGATGTATTACTACAGGGAATCCTAACCCCTGTTCTGATGTCACACAGTAGTGTTATATTTAAACTATCCTAAAGAATCTTGTACTTAAAGATGATCTTGAAGGCTCCTCATTTTTATCTTTTCCTTTGTTTAATACAGCTCTAATAACAGCTTTTTTTAAAATTTAGTTTCAGTTTCTTGGTTTATTTATCCTGACATTTAATATAGAGGTAATATTGCATACTACTCTTGCCTGTCTAGGTGGCATCCATTGGTTTAATGAGGTGTCATACAACACACATCAGTTGTTTACCCAAATTCTTAACAACAATGCGACTAGTGTGTCCTACAATTGTCAATGTAAGAACTCTTTTTTTTAAGTGTTAACTTTACTGTAGAATAGTGTCATTTATTAATTTAGCTAAATTATTATATTACACTTCATAAAAACGTGTGTTGCAGTGACATGCCATTTACACAAAGCAACATGCAATAATAATGCAATAACATTGTAAAAATAGTGATGGTTTGTTTCCTGTCTGTAGTGTTGGTGTCACAGAAACCAGATTTAGATTACATCAACTTTACCTGGAACAAGATGACCGCTTCTGAGTTTGAGGAGCACTGGAAAGTGAAAAAGACGACAAAGAAAGCTGACTTCGTTCACATGATACAGGTCGGTGTTCCACACACGATGCTTGTGGCCTGTAGACTGGGTTTTTGACACAACTAGGTCATTTTCATTTGGTGGCGCTGCACAGCAATTAATCCCATTAGTACATCTGTCTAGCATAGCATTATAATTAGGTGCTGTATGAATCCAGTTAACAGCTCATTATCTGTGGGGAAATCGACAGATGCTGTACTATGTGAAGGATCCTGAAGCTACCATCAACTTCTTTCAGAGTCTTCTCGACAAGAACGGGAAGCTTCTTATCATCCTAGTGTCTGGTAAGTGGATGGAACTAATCTCAAACGTCTTTATCACTTTGATGTGTTATATGTACACTGCTGTTTAAAAGTTTGGGGGTCACTTAGAAAATGTCCTTGTTTTCCATGTGAGCGCATGTTTTCAGCTGTGCTGCCATAATTGCAAAAGTTTTTTTCTAATGATCAAGTAAAATAACATTTAAATTGATAAACATTAACAAACACAAACACTCAATTAAAAATTAAGGGCTGTTGTTTGTTGATAATGGGCTTCTGTAGGCCTTTATAGATATTGCTTTAAAAAACAGCTATTTAAAGTTGCACCAGTCATTTATTAGATTAAAATTTCAGATCAATTTGATGTTCTAAAATAAATGTTTTCAGTAGTGTATATTAAATATACATTTGGTCAATGTACAGTATATTATATGAATTTAACAATTTATCACAGTATAAAGAGCAAAAAACAACTACTCCTGTTTATCAGTTACTGCAAATTAAAATATATCGTTCATGAATTCTAGTGATATTAGTTACTTTTCCTCTAGTGCCACCAATGGGCCAAATATGCTACTGTAAAGTAAAGTATTTTAAGTTAAATACATAAACACTCATAACATTTACTAAACTGAATAATTATACTGAGCTGAAAAGCACAGGTCCTACCAAGCTTTTAGCATCTTGTTTTCATATTGTCTATTTCAGGGGAAAGTGGTTGGGGAAGGCTGTGGAGCACCTACAGGGACACACTCTGTAACACCGAAATAAGTCAGTGTGTAACCACTGGAGACATCAAAAGCTTCCTGGACTCCAAGGGAGTGAGGTACCAGAACTACGAGCTGCCATCTCAAATGGATATCACCGAGTGTTTCACAGAAGGGGATGAGAAGGGAGAGCTGCTGCTTGATTTTCTCACTGAAGTGAAGGACTTCAGTAAGACAGCCTCACCTGAGCTGAAAGATGGTGTCTTAAATTTGCTTCGACACCCGGACTGTAGTGTAGAGTCCAACGGCAAAGTTATCTTTAACAACAACCTTGGAGTGATAGTTTTAGACCAGCTCCCTTAAAAACATAAGGATATATGTGAAATTTGCTGTAGATTAATAACACAATTCTTTAATTAGTATTAAAGTGGATTATGGTTAGTAACCATATGTAATTATAGCTTTTAGCTTATGTGGGAATCATCTTGTGCTTATCAATGTACAAATCAACTTCCATACAACCTGAACTATCTCCAGTTATTTTGCACTGATACAGCATTATTTATTAGATCTGCACACACTAATCACCTATATACATTTTGTTCCCTGCTAACATTCACTCAAATGTTCCAACAAATGCAAAGATCAGAGTTTTAATCGGCTTCTGCTGCACTCATTATATTATATTACTGTGTAAAAAAAAAAAGGCATTAATAAATTGAATATTTAGTTTTCCATGAAGACTGGATTGTTATTTTTAGATAGGCTTTAACACTCCTGTGAGAGTGACTGGTTTGTGTCATTTCTCTTCACTGTATAATAATTATGTCTGCACATCACGTTTGCTCTATATCAATGAGAGAAACTCTGTAATGAATTGAAAAGTACACCGCTGTGCCAAGTTTGCATAGGATGTACTTGACTGTAAGAAAACATAACGTCACCTTTCACCAACCTGTGTCACTTGAATACACGAACATGCTGACCCACATTAGTCAGATCAACACAAAGACATTTTGTTATATATAGTTGAAGTGTTGGCACCATCTTGAGGTCAGTAGCTCTAACTGATGACGTGGGTGTACTGATACTGATCGAGGATAAATAAAATTACCCTGAATAGTAGATCACTGACCAGATTCATAATCAATAATATTAAAAATGATACAAAAACATAAACGCTTAATTATTTGCTCCAGTTGGGGTTAAACTAACTAAATTAAAGTGAAAATGAGCGACAATATATTTGAAAGAGACACTATAAACACCTTTGTAGTCTTTGAACTGGAAAGACTAGACATACACACAATAAATAAAAACCCACACACTGAGATATCCATAATAAAATGGGATTATCTGTGGCTGCAGATAATCCTTTATTTTTGTTTTTTTTTTTTTATGAAGGTTGGCGTTGACTGCACCAAACTGACAACAAGCACTGGAGCTGAAACCCAAATCTGTCATATGTCCTTTTACAATAAGAAAAGGGGGGAGACCACCATACATCATGTGTGAACAAGTTAGGACTGTGTTGTTGTTTCTGTAATTTTTTTTTTTTTTTTACATTCTGACCTCACTTGAACTTTGCTAATGCCGTATGTGTTTGCACTGCTCCTTTAGTCTAAAGGTAAAAGCTTGAGACAGAAAGTCTAGATCAGTTGCACAGGTCAACCACTGACAGTGTGCTTTTTTTTTAAATGACAATGAAAAATGAGGTAGTTAGCACTTACATGCTGAATATTTGTAAAAATAATATTATAGAAACATAAAAATCTACTTTTGTGAAAACATCCATATACTGATGTTGATTTCAGTTGATTTAGATTTAGGTTAACATATAAACACAATAATAAACTAAGCCAAAATACCGCAGGGGTGAGTTGATTGATTGGTCTCTTTGTCGCTATAAAATTAATTTCTGTTCCACAGTTTTGATCAGAGGGGTGAAGTTTATTAGGTCAAAGTTTTTTGACAGGTATATCACACATTGTGGGCCCCAAGCAACAGGGTGCAGAATGTAAATCAGGTGCCAAGATTTCATTTTGTCTTTTAGTGGTTTGGGTTATAGGTTTATTAGTCCTTGTGTGACTAAATTGCTTTTGTGACAGCAAGGGCATCTGGATTGTTTTATTCAAGAGTTCTTTGTTTACTCCTGAGTTGTGTTTCAAAATTGGATTTATTCTGACTTGCATTGCAGAACCAGTGCAAACAATAAGCTCCTGCAAATTACCACCGAGTTAAATTGCCACCTCTCTGAACATTTTAAGAAAATGAAAAAATTGATAAAAAAATGTATTGCTGTTGATTTGCAGTAACACTGCGGCAGTTTTTAGCGAGGAGTGTGTCACTGTAACACTAGGTATTTATAAAATGATGAAATGATGACCCTACAAGGACAAGATTGTGGATGGATAAATCTTGAAATTGTGATTAAATTTAATTGAGCCAGCCTGCAAAAGTTGCTTATAAATTTTAAATGACCATAGCTCAGAAATTTAAGATTCAGTTAAACTTGCACCAATCATCCTTTGACAAGAGTCTCATTTGTTAGGATAGGAGGGGGCCTGCATGGCATCACGGGGCAGACACATACGCACAGACAAACATAACATATTGACCCCGAGCAATAAATCAGGCTCACTATTTCAACTAACTTACATGCATTTGGACTGTGGGAAAACCTGAGCAGCTACATGTAGAGAAAAAGGCCCCAGACGCCAGTGAATTTGAACCCAGCCGCTCATACTTTTTCAGCAGTATGGTTTGTGTAGAGTTAGTGGAGGAATGTGGCCTCTTAGGGCTTTGCATTTTGTGGGAGCAAATTATGTTTTTACTTGTAGTAGTCATGGATGTAATTTGATATTAGAGGTTATTTGAACAGCTCACTTACATTTTATTTTGAAGATACTACAGGTGTTAGATTGAATTTTTTAAAAAAGCAAACAAAAGGTTTTCACTCTTATCAATCAGGATTGCAATTCAAAATGAAGGAAAACTTGATTTGCTGCTAGTTAACTATTAAGTATTTGAACATAGTTGCGTTGACAGTACAGCTCTGATTGGTTCTAATGTCCAGGCAAAGTTCAACCCACAAGAGTTACATAACAAGTAAGACAGTGCTGTGAGAGTGAGAGGAACACACCAACTTTAAGTCTGTGTCCTGATCGCCACATATTCACGGTAAATGTTGAATTCTTACAATGTTTACTGTCTGTGTTTATTTCTTCAAAACCTTATGGAACAATAAGCTTTAGAATTAATAACTCTTCTTTGTTATTCATGTTCACTGCTTTGCAGAGATCAACCATGGCTGCAGAAGCAAAGCAGACTTGTTATGAGGGCAGTTCTGTGCACAGCTTTCGTTTCTTCCTGGAACATTCAGGAGAGCACAAGGCTATTCTCCAGAGTGTTCACAATATCCTGCCAGGAGAATTCAAAAGGTACAACAAGAAAGGTTATTTTTCTAACTTAGACTCAGTATAAGACTTATATAAGTACATAAATTGTGGCAGATTGTAGGTTATTTGTGTCTTTCTGTACTCGTTTAAGGAATGTTAGCATTACATTATCAACCAATGACTTTTATTTTTAATTCAAATTAAATTGCTATTGTTCCATGTTCCATTTTCTGTGTTTGTGCCCATTTCCAATGTCCATCCCTGAAAATACCAGAGATTTAAATGCACACAAAATACAACTTTTAAAAATGTATTTTTAAAATGTACAGAAGTCTTGTATAATATGCTATCCAAAATGTAGGCATACTTATGTTAATACATATATGATGAAAAGATTAGAGAAATAAGAATCATGACAGAGGACAGTGAAAAATAATTAAGATTCTCACAGAAAAGAAGCTTTGGCATTAGCAGCCTACAGAATGGAGAGGATTTTTTTTACATTACAAAAAAACTTAAAATTGCCAAATTATTGGTACTAACCAGCAACCTAGTATCACACAGCTATGACGCTGTTTCTTTTTATTTGTCCCTTATGTGTTGATGCAGAATTGGAGAAGGAAAAAGCAGTCTGGATGTTCTCGGCGTTGGGAGTGGTGGAGGTATGTGATGAAATCTGCTCACATGATCATACTGTTGCAAAACTTTTGACTTACCACAAACCAAAAGAACTCATTTTGAACCGATCATCACAAGGTGCAATAAAGAGAATTCTTATTAATAGAGAGTATCTGTGGGGCTCTAGAGGTTATACGAGGACACTTCAGTCTAAGCTACTGCAGTTTGTAGTGAACTGCACAAGAATTAGAACGATTAGTGCACAGCACAAGTCATAAATGATAAGACAGTGGAGCAAACACATTCTGCCGCTCTCTCAATCTCTCACTCAGACACACACACACACTAGAGCTAAATATATTTGATACACCAACCTTTAACTAGTTGTGAATGTTTTAGAAATGTTTGCAAAGTTACATCCAAAAATAAATTAGTGTGAGGTTTTCACACTGAAGCAGAACTCACATGAGACAGTGAGGATCTCCAAGTCTAAAGATGTGATGGTTTATTCCAGGAGAGTTGGATGTCCAGATGCTCTCCTTACTCCAGTCTACATTCCCCACTGTTCCTCTCATTGCTGACATTGTGGAGGGCAGCTCGGAGCTCACAGACAACTTCAAAGGTACAGACAATTCAGAACAGCACACAAGCTCTAACTGACAGGGGTTTCTACATGTACAGTACGGCTGCGTGAACACTGCCCGGTGATTGTATGAAAAATACTGATGCAACTTTTATCTGAATACACAGACATTTTGTGTGATCAATTTGTTTTGGTAATTGTGTCTGGGATTGCATTCAGAGTCCTTCTGAACAAAGCATTCATCAGTTGTTGCTGCTCATTCTGTAATCAAAGCTCACTCCTTTGTTTATATTTTCCTTATTTATGCATGGCTTTTTGATCATAACACTAATCTATGCATCAAAGACTTGCAAGACCATTATCAAACTGCATGTTCCTAATGAACTGATTTTGTATCTGAACATCATCTGTGCAGACGCCATCAGGTTGTTTACAATGTAGTGTATACATAATGTTATACACCATTTTTATTGACTGTTTTTTGTGTTATTTTCATATCTAACTTATCTCTATATCTCTAGCTTTGGTAGCAAAGACCACTAACCTTCAGAGGGTCAAGTTTGCTTGGCATATCATGAGCAGCGAGGACTATGAGAAGCAAGTGAAAGCAAAGGGGGACGTGAAGAGGTTTGACTTCATACACATGATTCAGGTATTACGACTTTGCATTTCAGACAGTCTCTTTATGTTATGGCAAGAAGATTATGTCTTCATTGCTCAGACTCTGATCTTGGATTAAATAGCAACATCTCTCCTTAATAGATGCTCTATTATGTGGACAGCCTTGCTGAAACTATAAAGTTTCACCACAGTCTTCTGAAAAACAATGGCAGGCTTATGATCATAATTGAAAAAGGTAAGCACTTTATTCAGTTTACCCCCCATGTCTACACTTTTCTGGTTTGCATTTGTGCTGAACAGTTTTTGTGTTGCAAACCATTTCAGCAGATGTCCAATTTGTTGGAGTTGTTAGAGTTAATGTATTTCTTCTGGAATTAATAATGCATCTCATATCTACTATCTAGCCAACGGTGGCTGGGACACCCTGTGGAAGACTTACAAGAAGGAGCTCTGTGATGACGCCATCTCCGAGTACCGCTCATCAGCAGAGATTATCGCCTGCCTGCGGAGCCAGGGTCTGAAATATGAGGAGCATGTTATTCCCAACACCTTCGACATCACTGAGTGTTTCAATCCCGGCAGCAAGATTGGAGAACGTCTGCTGAATTTCATGACAGCAAAAAATGACTTCTACCAGTCGTTCACTCCAGAGATCAGAGCCGGCATATTAGACCTTCTGAGAAGCAAGTGCAGCACTGAAAAAGACGGCAAGATACTCTTTGACAGCACTTTGAGCTGTTTACTTGTTTAACCCAGTGTATGAGAAATGTTCATTCTCATTCATTTGATCAAACATAGTATAACTGCCTGTTGTGATGATTTAATTTACCTATTTAGCCTGTATTCACTAAAGTCATTTATGCTTTATGTGGTGTTAAATGTGGTGTAATTTTCACTTGCACAGACTTTTCCTTAATAAAGGAACAGTATCCAAAGCCTTTACAGAGAGACACACAGTTCCAGCTATGCCGTGACTAATAAAGCATGACCTTAACAGTGTATCTTGTGACTTCTTGTATATGAAAGCGAACACTTGTAATTCTGAACCCAAGAAGAATTACTTTCTCACGCTTCTCCTCAGCTGTACAGACTTCATAACAGACCTACATAAAAGATATTACATATGCCTAACAACTGAAACTATATCTTCAGTCATTGTTTGTTGTTTTATAATAATATAATATACATAATATACTTGATTTAACAGCTGTATATAGGCCACATGCTCAGACTCCCCTTTGATTAGTTTGTAGGCTAGTTATTTAATTTATACCTCTATTTTTTTCTTTTATATTTATATTTTATATATATTTGTTGTCTGTTGCAACGTCTCATCTAGAAAAAACACAATTCAAATACGTTTTATTAATACATAAATCCTACTGAATGGCATAAAGACATAGAAGTCGCAAGCATATAATAGACATGACTGTGTGAATAATCTTTACTAATCTTAGACAGTGATGAAACAAATATAAAGCATGGTAGGATCTTTTTTTAATAAATGTTTACGGTATATGCAGTAGTAGGATTAGGCCCTGATCATAGATCACAGGCCCTGTTTGTTTTCCACCTATTCCTGAACTTAAAGCTTCTGATTGGCTGAACACACCTGATCCAGGTAATTAACAGTTGGAAGGGAAGAGATAGTTGGAAAACAAGCAGGGCTGTGGCTCTCTAGGACTAGAACTAGGACTTAACACCGGTACATACACTATGGACAATTTATTTAAAAATAATACTGAGGAGCTGCTGCTTATTTCTTTTTTTACAAATAATAGTTCTGGTTAGAAATGTCATAGACTTACAAACAATCAGTAATAAAAATACCTGTAAAGCCTGAGCTTCCCCATTATGCAGTTCACCATAGAGCCAGCAGATGATACTGCATGTTTGAGAATACAGGTGAACTTACAACTGTGCTATAGTGTGATAACTCCAGCAGATGGCATACTGACCTTACTTTTAGATATAACATTACAACCCAGAGTGAGTTCACCAACTTCGGTTAAACATAACCAACCACAGCATGCATGACGTGTGGTTAACATTTTTTAAGAGCCGTTTGTTTTTTGACAGCTGTATTTGTACTTGTCACTCAACAGGCTACTGCAGTTGCACAAACACCCTGTGAAGTGTGCTGTGGCTTCACATGCACAAAATCACGTCAACCCTCGGGGGTCTTGTCTCAAGCTATCTAGCAAATGTATTCTGGCTGCTCATTTACCTCATTAGCTTTAATAGATCAGTAATTGAAATTCATCAGAAATTCTTGTCAGTGCTCTCCCCCCTGATGTCAGAGGGCTTTCAGCACCTGCTCAGGCTCCATTACTGGGGGTCCTCGCTGGGCCCTCTCATAGCACGGAGTGACAGAACATTAGTCACTGAGATAATCAACCTCAAGACACTGTTTGTCGCTAATGCTCTTCAAGAACTATTTACTTCACATGACAGTTGGTGTCATATCATAGGAGTTCTCCACTAAGTAAATGATGAAACGTTCACAGATCACCTTGTTTACCAGGTGATTGATTGTACTCAAAAGTGCTGAACAGCTGGATATTCTTACATTGTTAGCTGGATATTGTTTTTATTTACTGTCTGACAACTGCTTATTATCTTTGAGCTTAATGCCTCTGCAGAGTGTCTCATGAAGTACAGTGGCCTACATCTACTCCCTATAAACCTCATCACCATTTTGCAGGTGATGCAGGGAAAACAGTGGTCTAAGCTTGAAATACTGTATCCATAAATACTTCCCTGCCATTGTGTACTGGTCAGAAATTGCAGCTGTGGCAAAATGTTGTTGTGAGCAGCACCCGGGTGAGAAGCCTTGTGAAGAAAAGAAAGCTTTAATCAGTCCATCAGGCCAGCTATTAGAGCTGAACCTCCAGCCTTGAAGATGCTCATCAGGTTTCATTTATTCCATTTGTCATAGAACATTGATACTGCACAGTGTTTACAGCTCATACAGAAATAAGACCAGGAATGTTGACCAGGACCTCTTGTCTTTTTGTCTAAAATACTGTATATGGACCTGCTACAGTAGTGTCAGCCGTCTGTGAAATCATTTACTTACAATATTTGTGATAATAGTTTTAAGCTAAAGATTGCCAGAAATCATATGAAATTGTGAGAACATACAGGGATTAAACCTAATCCTATCATTCGTCTGCACATTTATAATACCACAGCCTACTTGCCACTTATTTCCAAAGGCAAAACACTGATGTCATTTAGGAATTTTAGCTGGATATTTACTGCTTGAGCAAATTGACTCTTCAGATGTCTATCTACTTTAATACGAGTCCTGTTCTCTGGTCCTTGGTGTATGAAGAGCCAGTATCAGCCCTTGTGTCTGTATGTAGAACCCTCTGAGACCAGAGCAGGACATAAACTGGCCCTAAAATACATCACACATAATTTAATGGGTGGAGGCTGCAGCCGGACCTTGAAATATAACTCTTAACTGGTCTTGTAAATGGCTGGCCTCTGTAGCATATTTCATTCTGGAGAATTAGTCCTGTTTAGCAGCGGCTGTTATATAGCAGCTGTCCTCTCCTGGTCTGAGTGTGGCAGAATATGGCTACTTGATTGAGGAGTCCCATGATTTCTTTTCCTTTTTTTTTCTTTTTAAAATCCTGTCTAACATCAATACAACTGCCACAAATCAAGGTGGAGGATGCACTCCCCTGTTGCAGAATTCAGTCTTTTTCTCTCACTGATGTTGAACTGTTCCTAAGAAAAGTGATCCTAGAGACTTGCAGGTTTAAATCAATCCAAGACGATTAAGCACAAATCAGAAAGGGTGGAATTGGGTAACGCATTGAGTTTACCTTTGTCTGTCTCATTAATCTAGTAATTGGTGGCCTTACAGTCCAATCTTCACCACTGTTCCTGTGGGTGTGAATATGGAAAATTGCTAGAGATAAGTAATGGCAACATATTTATTCTACATGCCACAGTAGTGTGAGAGATAAACCGGGCAAAAAGAAATGCCACTAATTGACTCGATATCTTGATCAATTACAGATAGCACAACACAGTTGTTGAATTTATAAATTATAAACTCTAGTTTAGGCCTTTTGTTTTTTTGTTACAACTGTCAAACTTCTCGTGTTGAGAGAAAAAGTTCAAGTGAAAAATAGGCTACTTCAGAATAATTTTATATGTGCCTGACAAACAGTGATAACAATTTTAGGAAAAAAACTTGATATTGACTCTAAGCCATGCTCTTCCAAGCCCGTATTTGCTCATTTGATAAAAAGAGTCACTGTCATTTGTTCAGTTTGTCAACCAGGAGAGCTCCCGAGGGCGAGAGCCTCCTTAATTATACTCAGTGACGTTTACCCTCACAAAACGCCCCAGTTCCCTTCGAATTGTGCAATGTTTGAGGCTGCGCTTGTCATTTGCTGCTGTGGGATGTAGAAGAAAAAAACAAGAAAGCCTAATGCAATGTCAGTCATTTAAACATAAAGTTTTATCTCTAATGACTAAGGTTAGATTGATATACTGGTTATTAGCAATAGAACTTTATTAATTGAAAGGTATCTCTAATACGCGTGAACTTCCTCCATGACCACATCTATTTTTTTTTCTCTATTGCTACAGGACATCTTATATTTTCATATAATTGTACAGCAATGTGTTTTCAATTTAAAATTTTCAGTTTAACTTCTATGTTTTCCAAAGTTTATCACTGTGTTGGTGATGTGGGTCAATCTGCCTTAAAGAGCTGTTTGCCCTACAAAATGTTAATTAGGCTGGAAGTCAATGGAACATAAATAAGTAATGTTTAGAGGTGTATCAATACTATTAAAGGGGATAAGAAGCGAAATCTGTAGCAAACGCTAAGAAGTTATTGTAACCTAGTTTGAAAATGGCCAAATTACAGATACTGATAATTGCCATACTTACTATCAGTGACTTCAGTGTATCAGGAAAAGCCTTTAAAAATCATTATCAGTTGAACCCTACAGAAAATATCAGGCACGTTCTATTACTGTTATTACTGGGGATGTCTCACCAGCTACGTTAGTCAGCAGATACAGGACTTCCACTAAAAACTGATCATGAGACAGAGCAACACTGCTAGGAGTTAATACCAGTAGCAGGGATATTTGTATTTAATCCTTGTCATGACAAAAAGAAAATAAGACCTTACATTTCCCAGTAGACCTGTTATGGCTTTATTAGTCCTCAATGCATTAATCAACTTGTATCTCATCTTTTGCTTTTATTAAATGACTTTTCTGGCTCAGATCCATTCATTGGATCTTAAATATCCTCCCTCTCATGGGTTTGAGCTTGATTGTGCATAGGAAATGAAGTTAGAAACTTTAGAATTCTATTTAAAGTGCTGATCCCTGGAGCGACCCCTCTGCCTTAATAACTTGCAATGAGGTTCCCTGAGTCCTTACGTTTTATTCCACCTCGTCAGTGTTCCCGGGCTAAACCCATTCTAATGAAATGTTCTGCTAAATTGTCAAACGGTTCTGTTTTCTAATCATGAAAAAAGGTGTTCGCAGCCCCAGTGAGAACCCAAACACAATAAAGATGGTTGTTTAACTTGATAAATCACAGTGCTGTTGAATGGAGATATTTGCTATCTCATTTAGGAGCCATGAATCACTCTGAAGCTACCTCCCTTCTAACAGAAAAAGAGGCAGTTTGAGGAGTTTCACTGAGCTCCAGTGAGGATCAATTTAAATCTCGTGTTTCTGATGCACGCGTTCTATAAAATTCTGAACCAGAAATAGCATTTTCATTTTTACTTTGTAAGCTTTAATTTTTTTTTCTGAACTGTTAATTATATTACTGCAGAAAACAGGAGGATGATTAGCATCACATAAAAGCAGGCAAGCAACCAAGTTGTGAACATATGAATATATCTGATAAATGTATATTGGAAACCATGATGGAATTTAGATTTAAAAGTTCTACGCATTTGCTATTACTAAACATTCAAGCAGTACATTTTCCCCCACATATGTAAATGTGGCAGCATAAAGAAAATCGTGATGGATTAACAGATGTCTCTCTGCACTGTACTAATATGTTGCAGCTGTGCTCAGATATTTGTGTAAAGCATTTTTTTCCATCTCAGTTCTCACAAGGTTCGATTCTACTAGAAAATCAATACAGGTATTGATGGGTGTCAGATAAAAAGCATTATGGCAACCAGCTCTAATTCTTCAGCTGAATTGATTTCATTTTAAATGATCCATGTACATCCAGTGGAGCACACCACCGCTGCGAGTGTGTTTTACCTTGACTTCATGCGAGAGAGACGTTATTCATCGCCAGGCGAATGTCCCTTCTTCACACCCCAATAAAAAGCAGAGTAATGAAGCTTCAGTGGGTGCTGTCACCCCAACACTTCCTCAGAAAGGATGACACAATTATATTTTACCAGCTCACCAAAAATGCTGACAAGCCCTGGTTCAATAAAACGCAATCTGTACTGAGAGAATCATGCTGGTTTCTTCGCTCTGGAGTCATAGCTCATGAACTATAGGGTGTTGTTGCCTTGGGATGCTCCTCAAAGAAACAATTTCTCCTGACAATTAAGCTAGAAAATAGTGGGTGTGTTTCTATTAGAAGTAAAGAGGGATCTATCACTTGTTTTAGAGGGGTCCAGTCTTGTCGTGCTCTCTTGTGTTCTTTCTAGCTGGGAAATAGCTTCACATGTCTATTCACAAGCAAATTTGAACTTCACATTTTCCCCCCTCTCAGAAATGCATAAACAGACATGACATTTGCCTCTCAGCAAACAGAGGCTAATGCTGCATTACTATCAATCAGTCAACTTGGTGTTAAATGTTTGTCTAAAGTATGATGGATGATGCCTCGACCACATTAAAAGGCGATCGCTTCCTAAACCTGAAATCTTGCATATTCAGAGACAGAAGGCATGATGCTCTAGACAGCCGACGCCCTGCTGCTTGATGCTTACCAGCAGTAGGATATGGCTGCTTCTTAGCGGACGGGATGTTTTTTTCCTTGGAGAGAGACACATCTGGCCTTGGATAATCTCTCCTTAGTCTTTTGCTGTGTAATACATGCAAAGCTCTGCTCCATGTAATTCTCCAACTGCTCTTTTTTTCCCATGACAAGGGTAAAAAGGCCAGTAGTATGAAAAGTGCATGTTTTTTTACCTTCTCTCACTGAAATGAAGACATACAAGGGTCTGCCATCACACATTACACATTTAACGAGTAAAAATGGTTTATAAAAAAGCTTAAAGAAATGTTTAATGGCGCAGTGCACAATCCCCTGCTGATTTCTATACTTCTAACGAATCCTGCGTGCAGAGCAGTCTCTGATTAGAAGTTGTTTTCTTTACTCTTTTTGCAGCTGTTGCATAGCCATTATTTTTAGTAGTATTAAATTAATTCATTGGCAATTTTGTGCTCCACTCTGTGTGAGGTTGCTGTTTTGATGTTATTATAATTTTTTTTATTGTTGTTGATTGTTGTACATTTTGTAGTATTATGTGTAATTGTAGGGACTGCCAGAAGAGTAGTTTTTACCAAGGTAGTGACTAATTGGGATCCAAATAAACAAATAAATGTTTCAATAGTTTGTGCACACAGCTGTTACTTGTGCATAAATGTGAGACAGAACCAGAATTACAAAGGGAGCATGGTTCAAAAACAGCTGTAAAAGATATTTTCTTATTCATTTTTCTTATACTTAAAAAACCAGCCCAATACAAATATGTGCCCCAGTGAGCAAAATGCAGTAGTCACTGGGTAACTAATGGCATCTCAAAATGTATTCATTAGCATTCTTGATAGCATCTGAGTAATACATAAAAATGTCATAATTATGCTTTGTGAAGGAAATAAGGACAAAATTGAGATTGAACATCATGCAATGTTAATGTTAATGAAATGTGCAGTGCGTAGTCGGATGCCTCGAGCTTCAGGAATATGTACCAGCAGTGTCTCACTTGTTTATTTATTAAAAGAGGAATTGTCTGCTTCACTTGCTATCACTGAGGCTTGACAGCTGCAGAGTCCAGGTGATGCATGAGCCAATATGCGGACTGGAGTGGGCTCAACGTCGCACATCAATATGAAAATCAGTTTCTGGTAGAAACAGCCCAGGGCAGTACATCCAGCTCCAAAAAGTGACTAATCTTAGGGTCATAAACCCTGCACAAGACGCCCAGGGTCTTTTTAGAGAGACAGATCTCAGAAATGCCATCATTTTCCATTCCACAAGCCAAGGACCTCGCTCCTTGCATTAGCAGATTTCTTTTAATAGTGTGTGAAATAGCAGGGTAACCAGAACTAAGCAAGAGCAAATAAAAAGTGCGTAGAGAGTGAGGGGGATGGTGTAAGGTGACCTTAGTCTCTGGAGCACCAGATTAAAAACTTCAAATGCTCAGCCAGAGGCTCTCCTAAAGAAAAAAAAAGACCACAGGCACAATGTTACAGTAGATGGAGATGGCTGCCAAATATCATCTTCTTACAGAGAGGGATTATGAATTTCACAAGGCAATGGTGGTCCCATTGGTGAGAATATTAGTTCACATATTGTTCTCCAGATCTGCATATATTTCTATTTATTTTCTTTTTCTTTTCCTGACTTTCAGAACTTCGGGTCGAGTCCCAAAACAGGCCACACTGTGCAAGCTATTTTTGAATTAAATCATTTTTATGATATGCTTAATGTGACTTACAGCACATGAGAAACCAACCAAAAACTGATTCTGATAAAAGAATGATTCACCTCACTTTACACAGCTATTATGTTACTGAACAAGTAACAAAATGCTTATTATCACAGATAGATTAAAATATCCTCCATTTAATATTTGAGAGAAATGTACTGTTGTCTCATATTTGGAGATTCATAAGGATAAATAACGACATTTAAACAGAAAACATTTTGAGACAAAAGTTGCTCTGTCCCCACCATAACACCACATATCTGAATTAGTGGACATTGCACGGGGCTTGATAATAACTGAGCTCACTTAATTACAGAGTCGACTTTCCAGAAAAAAAAAACCGCAAGAAAATGATTTAACTCATGAGGAAAGTGAAACAATGGCTCTCCAAATCCTTCAATGGATTTCTATCTCAAAGCGCATGGTGGAAAGGGTTTGAACTGTAGCATCGCAGAGTGCTTTAATTACTGTTCAGTGACTTTACTCCGAGTCCTTGACCTAGTTTAGATTCCTTATCAAAAAACAGCTATGCTCTGAGAAAAGATTACTTTTTAAACTTCAGGAAGAAGGGAGGGCAGACAGAAAACAAGCTAATGCTATTGCACAAATACATAGATGGGACACAGCCTAGAGCCATTTGGAAAGCAATAGCCCATTCCAAGATGTGGCATTGGGCAGGCATCCACACAGCTCTTAAATTCCTTCTCTCAAGCCAGATGGCTATGGAATTACACATTTTTTAATCTAAAGCATGAACCTCGCTAGGCTTGGGGAAATCTTCTCAGGATAGCCTTTTTGGATTTATTTGCAGAGGAGACAGCCTCTTGCCCTGGGGGCCATATTTGATGGTAAATATGAAGTTTGACACTGAATGTACATTCGGTTATTCTCTGAAAGATAAGTCAAACCCACAAACTTTAACAACATATAAACATTTGTTTAGTTTGAAATACCCTTAATAGCCTATTTACCGTGTTCACATGAATAAATACCTCAAAGATTTCTTTTTACAAAATATACTTTTTGCGAGCTTTCTAGTTAAAGACTGGAAAAAGAGGGAAAGACCATTTCTGACTCTGTTCAAAGATAACAAAATCTGCATAACAAAACCTAGTTCTCACCAGTTGACATGATGTATCTTAACTGTATAAAAACATTTATGTAAAAGAGACAATATGAGTATTATAAAGAAGGATATACCATGATAATCAGTGAGCTTTAGTGCCGGCAGCCAGATTTTGTAACTGCTGGTACAGCCTGGCTAGGTTTCTCTTCCTGTCTCTGTGCTAAGCTAAACTAATTGGCAGTTGGCTGCAGCCTTACTGTGCATAAACTCACAAGTTTGAGCTTGGTATCAGACTTTTCATTTAACTCTGTGCCAGAAAGCAAGTATGTGTATTTCCAAAAATGTTTAGCATTGTAACATACGCATTTTTAATTCTTGTAAATGTTTGGATTTACAGCGTTTATTACCACACATTAAATAATCCATTACATATTTTTTGAGTAAGTGTTGAGTGGAGCCTTGTTTCCCTTTCAGATTCTGTGCTTTCAGTGAGTAAAACCCCTTTAGTGGGAGGGAAGGGTTAGAAAATCTGAGCCAAGCTAGAGTTTCACTGTCAGTACAATATCACAGACAATCCACATAGATTATAATCACTAAATCCATCCGTTTAAATTCTGCATCAGTATAATTTAGCAGTGGGGGTATGCAGTTTGTTCATACAAGCATCTGAAGTACAATGGCTGAACCACACAGCTGAAGAACTAGTCTTACTTGAGAAGAAAAGACATTTTTATTTTCACATGGATAAAAGAAAAGTCGTCTTCCTACACTGTGCATGCAACATGAAGAAATGTACTTAAAGGTTAATTAGAAAAATTATCTGTTGAGCTGAAAACAAATGGTACCATGGAGTCCCCCTGCTGGCAGACGAGTTAATCTATGGTAGGTCTCCTCGCTAGTCCACCTGCGATCTGTCTCCGTCATTCTGCTGACAGTCCCTGCGGGCTGCTCAGAGGATATGCTCCATTGCATCACTGTGACTAGCCTGCTAATGAATACAGAGGAGCCTAGGACGTCCAGACGCCCACAAAATGGCTGGGAAGACTGCTCTGGTTGCTCAGATCATTCTCTGGCTGGATGTCGGCTCAAATGAAGCGGAACATGGCTACTAGACTCAGACTGCAGAGAGGAATGCCACTCAGCTTGGAGTTGTGATTGCTCTGATGTTTGAGATTCATCCCATGAAACCCAATAGATCCCTAAGGGTGCACGAATAGGTTGCAGTTTATAGGAGATAGACAAGGTTTAATCTGTATGAAGATTATGCTGTTGGAAAGGTAATATAGAGAAACAACTTTCAGTGGATGATACCATGCTTGTGCTTTATTGTCAATAAAAAATCAACACATTTTTATGGTACATTAAAAGTTAAAATGAGAGTTTAGAAAGTAGAAAGGATATTGTGATGGAAAGATGTTGATAGCAGAGCCAAATTTTACAAAGCAGGTAGCATTTTAATATTTCCTCAAGAAACTAATTCAACTTTGCTGACTGTCCTCAGCATGTATGCAGAAACATACGCCTATGATGGTGATAATGGACTATCTTGTCAAACAGCTCCATGGTAGACATGGATTCTCAAGGGTACTGGGCCAAGAGTTTTGCCTAGGCACAGCTCTAACGCTGCGATCTCAATATATCAAATATTAGTGAGTTAGTGTTGACATACTGTGATGATCCTGTTTGGTGACTTCCACTTCATTAGAAAGCATGTCTGTCTGTGTCAGGGTCCCTGTCACAGCTTAATTAATTGTCCCTTCTGACATTCACAACAAGCTATTAGAAGAGCTGCTGGGTTCATCCTGTCATTAGCAAACTAAGTAACACCAACATTCAAACATTGGTAGATCTACTGCAGTACAGTGGACACAGGAAGAGGAGGGAGAGTGAAAGGTGCAGGAAGTTTGTAATCATTTAATTTTCTAGTACATCCTCCTGTTCACGTTCTCCTGATAAAACAAGTTGTCCTATTGTTAACTTCCCTCATTTTATAGTAATTTTACAACAAAATCTGTGATGTGAATGTTAATAAATTACCTTTTCTTACAATATTTCGAGCTGATGAATACCACCTGTTGTGTGGGTTGCTAAGATTTGATCACCAATATAAAATTGTCTTATAATGCTGCTTACTTTAATTTGTTTTTGGCATAGTCCCATTCAAAAAAAAAAAAACACTCTGCTGTCAGCAATCAACAGACTAAAACAGCGGATTTAACAGAGTCAGTAGTGATATTAGGGCAGCCAAAACAATTAAAAAATGTCTAACAGTACATCTGCCAGTGAGGTGTCTTCTGCTCAGAGCTGTATGCTGATAGAAATTTAGAAGGAATTGTTCTGCCTGCACGAAGTTAGATGATAAAAACTCCTTATAAAGTGGTTGATGAGGCAGTCAAGCGCATGACAAACTAATGGTTTTAGTTCCGATGTATATACAGTGTTCATGTTCTCCCCAAACAATTCAAACTTAACATATTCTGATCATATCCTGCTTATTATTATTATTAACTTATTCTTAGCATCATCCTTGGGTTAAATACTTTGTTTGATGTTTTCCTTCAAACAATAGTGTAGCACTATTGTAAAAACACTAACAACATTTATTGCATACTTACACAAAATATCCGTTGAAAATTTAATTACACAATTGGGTGTGTGAATTGTTTCCTGTGATGAGTGAAAAAAAATCTGATTATACGCTGCATTTAAGCTTTTATTTTGTTTATTCAAGGGAGCTGTGTAAATACAAGTGAGAAATACACAGAGATGTCATAATAAGATAAGATAAGAAAAATCTTTATTGTCAATGTCACTTTTACAAGAAAATAACAAAACTGAATGTAATTAATTAATTAAAAAAGACTAGAAGAGAGAAGAAATAAATATTTAATATAATCTAGAAACTCATTATAGTATATATCCAATGATACATGTACAGTGATTCAATTATGCAATTTTTAGAACACTAAACCTATCTTGTCAAGTACAATGAACAGATAATGACGTATATAGGAGACAAAACCTGTGAAAAATACTTTATTGCTAAATCACATTTGCAATGGTTCCTACTAAAGTAGGTCAGATTAGGTTGTATGTCAGTTAGCAGCATTTGTCAGCTCAAGTATCACTTTAATATGTGTGTTTTTAAGCAATGTGAGACATCTGAAAGAACTCCAAAGAGGCCAAACCACCTTTGCTAAAACTGCTACAACATCAGTTAAAATATCAGCGCATCAATATAACCTGCAAGGAAGCAATCTTAGGAAATGCCACATACTGACACTGGGAAATGTTAATAAAACTCAGGATCTGAAACAGGAACAGATTTTATGTGAATGACTTCTGTGACTGTCTCCTCAACAGAAAGATCTGCTTATTGCATAGGAAAACTAAAGTTCTGTTTAGTCAGTGTTGAACCTACATATAGAAATGTGTGTGTGATGGATGTTACAATGGCCAGTTGGAGGAAACCTTCACCATTTTTCTTTTCTTTTCTTTTCCAATACTTAAACACCATTTTTACGTTTTATTTAGTTTTAGATTTAAACACTGTTTTATATTACACAGAAAGAGATTTTCTTCAATTTATACAATACAAACAATTTTTTTCTGCAGTGTTTATGGAGTGAGTACTTTGTACTTTGTTTTTCATTTTGTCACCTGTCATCTTATAGATAGCGACAAAGGAAATGTTCAGACAACATTTTATGAAAATTTCAGCAGTAAGCATAATCTGCAGCCTTTGATAGAATGGAGGGCTTAATGTTGCTTCTGAGACCGTGATTTGTTTTCCATAATCCTGAATCTTGTTTGCACTGTCATGAAAGCAGCATCATGAAATGGGAGAGTTTACTGCATGTGCACATGATTACTTTTTCAGGTGAAATACGTTTTATGTATAATCTGTGTTGTATGTCATGAAATGACCGACCAACAAATACAATCTTCCCCTCATTACCAGAATGTTTTTGTTCCAGGAGGTTTTGGAAAATTCAATACCTTCTTTATGGAGCTCGAGCTAAATCTTAGAAAGGGTCTGCAATGTGCAGATAATATAAGTCACATACGTAGCGTGCTTCAAGTGGTGCAAACATGGAAATTGACTTGGCTAAATATGCATCAGCTTTCCTGTTGTTGCATGCAAACTTTTGATTATACCTCTGTATTTCTATTGAGCTGGACTGATAAAACAATGTGATGCTGTATTAAGGATAAACCAAGGAATGCAATCAACTGAAAGCATTTGCCCTCAACTGAAATATCACAGAATTTAAATTTATAACCCAAAGTCACTTTTCCCAGTTTTAATGCTAAACTGAGTCAGTCCTGTTTACTGTGGATCTGTGTGGATTATTAAGTATCTATCTAAATTACATTTAATTAATACAATCCATTCACAGAGAAACAACATTTCTTTAAATTAACACTTATTCAACAATAGCAGAAACCCTAACAGAGGAATTAAGCCAGTAGGACTATGTCAACACTGATTAATGTAAATTCTACAATAATTGATTATCAATCTCTCAAAGACAACTTGGAACATAAACTTCAATTTCGTGTAAAATCCCAATTTAGTCATTTAAACTCATAGGAAACTCTCTGTGAAAGCCAGAGTCATGGGTCAGGTGTTTCTGAGTAAGTACAGTAACCTGGCAGTCCGTGACACAGGCATCTGAGGTGAATCACACTTCATACACGGCCTTGATCCCTTGTGCCTCTTAAGCCCTCTGATGTGTTACACTGTGATGAAAGAAAATATTGTCACTAATGTCCCAGTCACAGTGGATGTGGAGTGTCTACATTACCTATCACTGGACAAACCAACATCTATTATATAGGAGTATTTATTAAATTAATTAAAACAGTATTACCCTGCCATTACACATCATGCATCCTTAGACACAGTGCAGGTAGCACATCTGAGGACACAAAGACCACAGTGTACAGGTTAAAAAAATCTAAATGCATCAATGTCACACATCGTTATGTAAAAAAACACAGAATTCAGCTCAATCAATTTCTCTCGTCTGTTTCTATTGTAATTTTATTTGGCATTGGAGTTTTACTGAATAATGTTTTATCACCTAGGACATAAAACCATATGAGAATTTAATTCACGGCACCACCATGGCCAAAGTTAATGTTTTGATTATTTAAATGTATTTAGACCCTTGAAAAAACAATATTGCAACAGTGTCTAAACTGATGTAGAAGACAGTTTCCTAACACACTTTAGCTATCTCCTGAGTCAAATGCCCAATAGGATCTGAGCTACAGTAGAAATTGCAACACAAACTTGTTACAGTAAGCACATGTGTTAAATGAGCAAGGTAAGAGTCGCAAACTGTCCCCTGAAGACCATCCTCGTTCTCCTATGAGTGATAAGAACCACTTCATTTAGCTCAGCATTGACTATGATAGGGCTCATTCACTGTGATACGTAAATGACATTATGAGGAGCACAGGCATGTCTTCAGCGTGACAGGACGAGGGTGTGAAATCATGTCCTCTTTCATCAAAAGAGTTATGATCAGTCAAGTTGGGCTCATAACAAATAGCAGGCTTTGCGCTTTTATCAGCAATGCCGTGACCCTCAACGCTTTGACCTCATCATTAATATGGGAAGACTGGATGATAGATCAAAGCATGGTTCAGTGGAGCATCCCTGGGCCAGAGCTGGCCTTGAATCGTTCATCACACCATCCCTGTGGGGACTTTACGAGGGTCCAGGGAGAAAGGACGCTCTCAAGGCTGTCACATTTGTTTTACCGCTTTTGATAATGGCTCCCTTTTAAAAAGACGATACACACAGGAGTTTCTCATTACCACGTGGTTGTGATTTTAACTGTGATGACAACCCACTAATGTTAATAAAAATGGACTGCCGCAGAGCGGTTTTGACAATAAAGCTTTCATTGCTTCAGTTTGGTTCAAGCTTAAGTCTGTTACACTAGGCAGAGTCACAAATACTGAAAAAGACAATAATTGGTTAATACAGCTATTGAAAGTTCAGACCATGGTTGTGGTGCTTGTTGTTACTTTATTTCAATGACATATCTCAAAACAAACTCATCAGCTTCTTCTGTGAGCATAGACATAATGTCATAATTTTCATTTGCAGAGCTAATTTTAAAGACTACTTTTAATTAGTTGTTGTGGACGCATCAGAGTAATAATAGGCAAAGCCAAAGAAACTTAGTGGAAATATCAACAATTATACCACAGATAATGCAACTAAGCACTAAAAACAGATGGAACGTGCTCTATGAGGATTTGACACAAATTCTGGAAAATGATGTTTGTTTTAGAAGTGGGAAACTAGCAAATGGGAAACAGTTGTGCAGGTAGGTGTCAGGTCACAAGGGCAGCTAAGTCTAGTGCTGAAGCAGGAAAAGCGCCAAGGAAATCAGCCTTCTCTTTCAGCCTGCATGTTCATGAGGTGCCACACCAACTCCCATCCTAACCAGTTAGGGACTGGGAGTGGGCTGTCAGACCCATCGATAAAATAACCCTATAATGTAACTTGACTGCAGAGTGAGCACACATCTCTGACAGATGTTTCCTGCTAATGAGGAAGAGAGCAAGTGTTGCAGGGTTTTGGGAACAATTTCAGTTTCAGCTGTAACTGAAAGATTGACCTGATTTCAATTTCAGATTACATTTAGTTTTGTCTTAATTCTGAGCTGTGACAGTTTGAATTATTTAGAGTAACAAATGCACACAACATCATCATAACCATTGTAAAAGAAAAAGCTAAAACTGATAAGTAACCCATGCTGCTTACACCCTTATGTGGAGCCAGGAGCTATATGTGTCTATACTTTCTAAAATTGGATCATTTTCTTTACTTTCAGTGATAGTAGTTCATTAAGTTTATACTTAACCCACAGGGTAACTTGATTTAACGGTTCTTGGCGTTAGATTTCTACTTTAAAAACTATATTCTCACTGTTTTTAAATGACATTTTACATTTGGTGCTGAGGTACATACATATATTGGACACACTTTTCTCAGTCTTAAAGGCAGCATTATTGTAATGCAATAAAATGTCTGATTTTATCAAACTTTTATATCCATGTGAAAATGAACTGTGAATATGTAATCCTGCTTAAAGCCACTTATTTCTTTTTCCATCATCACACTTAGACTGTCACTGTTTAAGAGCAGTAATAATCATACCCCAGATCTTGTGACATTATTGCTATTGAATTTCACCCTTCTACTCCATCAATCTACAGGTAATTAACTGCAGGGTTAGCTACAGCAACACTAGTTCCTCTCACAACATAAATCACTGTTTATTAAAACTATGACAAGTGAAGACCCCGTCTAACCTTTGCAACAGCATCACTTTCAGTGTATTTCTGTCATATTGTTTTGTATAAATGACACAGATCATGTTAACCACTATATATATTGGTGTTTATTGGAGCCTTTTAGTACAAATGAATATAATATTGTTTATGTTCCTTTGTTTTAATAAATCTGTTTTTTACTGGATCATGGTCAAAGGTTTCATTAATCATTATACGTCCCTGGACTGCAAAGGGCATAAAAATACAAAATTCTAGTTTTGGAGTTAATCAACTCCACAATCAATAATACACAATAAAGTAATAATACATAACTAATATAAATAGATATTGTGTTATTTCTAAACTGCACCATTTAGCATTTTAACGTTCTCAATTAACTTTAAATTACATTATTTTAAGGTTTGTATATATACATTTTAATACTTTATATAAACCTTTTTGGCCTCTTAAACACTGGGATTTAACTACTGTGCAGTACTTAAATCAGTAAACTTGTTACTGAATCTTCACTTAAATATCAAAGCTGTGTAATAATATTCTCTGTGTTGTAAACTTTTAATGAGGGCATATGTGACATGTAAGATTTAAGAAGATGAACTACAGTGTACTTTACCAATCAGTCAGATACAGAATGTACAAAACATACAGTGAATGTCTGAAAAAAAAAATACATCCTCGCTGTAACGACACAACACAAACACTTTTCCTAAAACGACTTCTGAAATCTATTAAAGAAGTTCTCCAACACTTCTTCTCGTTGGCCTACGTGACTTTATGTTTTGTTTAACTCCAGCCGACCGTATCCCTCAGGCTGCTTTTCACTTACGATCAGAGGGACAGTTTCTTTCAGTACAGACAGACATAGCTCAGCTCCTACAGGTAGCAGCTGACATGACTATTTGTCTTTCTTCTGGTACTTGCAGGTGTCAGACTCGCCGGTGCTCACTTGTCAGAGCTGCTCTGTGTGCTGTCTGAGGTGATTCATCTTCTTGCCAGCATCATTAACTTCCTTGTGAAAGGACTGGCAGAAGGAGACTCAAAGCAGTGCTCCAAAGAGTTTATGTGCCTTGTCAGGTGCTACTTTCACTCCTCTGTAATCAGATTGAAACTCTTCTTTCTTCTATGTACTTTTTTGCTTTTAATCATTGTTCTCAGACTTTTATATCTTAGGAAGACTAAATAGATTAAAATATGTAAAACCACTCCTCCAAATCCTTCAATTATGATCAGACTTAATAAACCTAGTAAAAATACAAAGAAGAAATGTGGCCACATTATTAATACAAATGATACATTTATCATCAGCAAAAGCAAACAGACAAACAATGGTATAAAAAAAAACACCCTAGGCACTATTCTGTTTTGTAATTTCTCCATTAATCTAATGAGTTCTTGTCTTTTACCATTAATTGCTTCATTTTGGTTCTGCTGCAGATGTTTATTTCTGGAATGGCATATATTCACTGATAGTTTGCTTTTTTTTAGGCTCCTAAATGAAACCACTTAATTAGTGATTGAAATGTAAAGACCTGTCAAATTAACCTTGTTTCCAGTACATTACATTTTTGCATTAAACCAAAATGAATTCTTACATTGGCACACGATAGCAGTGTATAGGTCACACTTGAAACAAATGATAATTCTGAGCTTGGTGAAGCTCTCAGAAAGAGTGCAATTTGTGCAATTTGCAAATATGTCATTGAGCATCATGTAAAGGCATGTAGCAATACAGATATTTATATATTGTATATATTGTATGAAAAGGTTATCTGCTGCTTTATTAAATGTACCATAAAACTCAGTTTTTAAGTGAATAAGTTAACCTTAATCTGCTTTATGTTATGCTTGCATTAAAGTTGCAAATTATCATATTTTGTTGTTAATTACCATTGTTTTTGGAGATGCTCTGTTGCTTAAAACCTCTATTAAAGTTTTTTTTTTGGTTTAAGAGCAAATGAGATGTGTCAGATCTATGAGATTGTTTTCGTCTGGGAGAAAATCAAAGGAAGCTCACCCCCTGACCTTTTTCTCCAAAACGTACCTCTTTTTCAGCTGCTTGATAACAAGTTATTATCCAATATGGCAGCCCTTTGAGAGCCAGTGAAAAGTGGCACAGGGTCTGTACACCTTGGGTGTTATTAAGCTGGAGTGTGGGTTCTTAAGGACTCATATAGACTGTCCTTCAACCTCAAAGTGTTTTATTATGAAACCGTAAGGCTTGAAATTCAGTTTGGGTTTTCTCCTCTTGGGTTATTTTACAGAAGATACTTTTTACTTGTTAAACTTGCCGTCTGAAAGGAGATATGGATCAGGACTCAATAAATGTATTACTGTCAAATATGTTAATTCATTTTCTCCCTATTATAACCTATGGCTTTATCTGTATCATTTGAATAAAATACATGTAATACCAGAAAGGCCTTACAGTCATTTAATCTGTAATTGCAGACTAGTTCCAAAGCTAAATCTATCTGGTTTCAATGGAGCTGTCACCAATAATAGCTATAGGTTCATTATTGTACATGTACAGTAATATTCTACTGGTACTACCTGGTACTAACTGCTTAAAGCAGTTCATGATGGAGAAAGTGTTGTTCTCTAAGCACTACAGAGGTTGAACACTCCCAAGACGATTCTCACTCCTTGTTCAATAGTGCATGCTCATAGAGAATACACGCCCATTTGTTTAGGTTCATTGTTTGCTCTATACATGTTGCAGACAATTGAGCCCACAAACCTCCTCCTCGAATTTACAGTGTTCGTTAATAGAGTTATAAGATGGGAGCAGGTGAGGGAGAGTGCTAATAGGAAAAAGCATTGAATACAGGGGGAGTTTCATCTCTTGTGTCTCCACTTGATTAGTTTAACAGCTCCTTTGATCTTTTGCTGTGATTGAAGTGTTTAAGTGGAACATGGGGGGCAATGGCATAGCCAGGGAGCAGGCGCCGAGTAATGTGCCACCAAATGCCTATGAGGCACAACATCTTAATGTCAGGGGGAAATTAAAACACCTTTCCATTACCGGGGCCCTTGAATCTTAATTCCTTTGTCCACATACAATACAAAGTAGGTGACAAGGTCAGTAAATACTCATTGACTAAGACGTGAATGTTGACCTTTGAGAGTAGGTAGAAATGAGAATAATTTCAAAATATATATATGAAAGGGAGAGTTCACACATTTTAGTTTTAGAAATGAACAGAGCCTTTGTACTGAGGGGCAGCTGCCACCGATTAAAGCCTCGGTTGACAACAGCACGGTCACAGCTACAAATGGCAGTGAGAGGTAATTTTTTATATTTTTACCTTAGATTCCAGAAAACTCAATGACTTTCACAAACAGCAGTCTCCTGTTTATCGATCTGAGTTCTCTGGAAAAGAGAGAGAGGGAATGTCACTCATGTTTAGAGGTATGTTCATTGTTGGTTAGGACAGTGCTTCCTGACTTTTTGGTCTGAGATCCAGTTAAATTAAGCAATGTCCACACCAGTTGCATATGTCAGCTCAATCAAATGCTGTTTTGTTTTTTTACTTTGTTTTATTATTATTGATTTATTAAATATATCATTTAATTCTTATTTTTTGAAACAAGAATCCTTGCATTCAGACAGAGATAAAAAAAGCTGGCTCCTCTCATACATTCATAAGCTTGTTGTCAACTGCAGCTACATCTGTGAGTTGTCTCAAATGTACATTGAGGTTTTTGCACTGCAGCCTCACTAAAATATCCCTCTCCATGCAATTGTATTTGTTCTTGCTTAAACAGTCTAATAACACCCTGCACTGACATTCTCAATCACCTGAAGAAGTTGCTCAGTTTCCATACATCTAAATACAGATGTCACTTTAGTCATTATCCATGTCAAAATGCCAACCAGTTTAGTGTTTGTGACTGGAGCTCCAGTCATCTGAGCACCAACAGTGAAACCTTTTTTAAAGTCACTTAGATCTTTTCCGTCCTGCTATCTTTATCCAATGTCAGAGTTAATTGGATCTGCTCAGGATTTTACACATGCTCAAAGTGTACCACACAGTGCAACTATGTGGAGGCATCTGTATTCTATATTTGTTGTTTTTTCTTTTTGTGCATATTAAAATAAGTATGTGTTTAGTGGAAACTTAAAAATCCACCCTAAACTGTGATGCAGTACATAGGATAACCTGACAAAATAAAGCAGTTATTAGACACTCAAACACTTTTGGTGTTTGGAAAGTAACATTAGGTTAGGGTACTACTATAGCCTTTGTTTCAGAAAGGCAAAATGAAAAGACACCACATTTAAACATCTACACATAACACAATATCTACAACCTTACTGCATTAAGAGAATTTCCCAGCTTGACAGTCATGTTGCTATGGTTGCTATGGCAGAAAACTGTTAATTGTCTTATCAGTTCCTCATGTGGCTCCTTGAAGATCCCACCGTCTAGGCTGAAAACTGCTGGGTAAGAATATTGTGTCATGGTTGAACTACAGAATTATGTATATCAAGTTTATGAAGAAAATTAAAAATGAAATCTCTTCTCTTCTGAAAGTCTTGCTAATGTTACATTTAGGCAAGCCAAATATCAGAGTAAACATTGTCACCTTAACAGCCACTTGTAACATTATCCCTGTTGAAACCTATTATTCCAGTACATCTTTGCCTGTTAGCCAAACATCAGCCATCAGCTCACGAAAATCCTGACGTAGGCTGGAGCCTTAAGGGTCATAAGCTTGAGGTATCTTCGAGACACACTTCACAACACAAACAATTTGGTACCTGTAATGTTATGTCAATACCGCTGGACACAAGACAGATGTTGTTATTACTTTGTCATTTCAACATTTCGCACCAGTTGGAGAACCTCAGAGATCCTGTTGCCCTGCACCAGAATGTCAACTAATGACTGGACAGTTGGAAAAGAGCAGCAAATTTGTTACCACTGACAGAAAGCAGTGATGGATTCAAGAGCTGGTGAACATCCACAAAACAACAGGCTGCAGACAGCCTTAAAGCTCCAGTGACATAGTAGCAGCACAAGGTTATATTGCAGATTTAAATACATGTACAATACAAGAAAATAAAAATAATGAGAGAAATAAACATTATTGTGTAACTATAATGTGCTTTTATCATTTAGAATTTAGCTTTCTGTCCACAGCTGCACAATAACTACAATATTTCTGAATATTTGTAAAATTTTTATGATTGATGATGTTTGAGTCATTGCCCAGTTCTACAGCAAAGCTGTGAGGCACCAAAATGATGACCAGTGACTGTGGAATTATTTGCTTCAAAGTTAAATCTTACAGTAAATTATTTGGGAGCCATGATACCTCAGTGGGTAGAGAAGTTGTCTTCCAAAACCAAGGGTGAGCGGTTCGATTCTCAGTCTTGGCAAGCTACATGTCCGCGGTGTCCTTGGATAAGACACTGAAACCCCATGGTAGCGCTGAGACACGTCTAGCAGCTATCCAGACAACAAAGTTAAATCTTACAGTAATTTCCTCAAGGAGATGAAGTACCAATTTTTTTTCCCATTTGTGTGTTGGCCACATTCACATTTGAATCCATAGTGGTATAGTTACTCTTTCTGACCTTGTCTTGTCTACTTACTTCAACCAATGCGTCATTAACATTCTATTGTTAAAAATGAAGTAAAGGGGCTGTGTGGTTAGCATTTTTCCTCTTGCAAGGTATTATACTAAAATATAATAAATAGACTATATGCTACAAAATGACCCTCATGTACTATAAATTCCTGATACGCAGCAACCATCAAAATGGCTCCAGGCTCATAGCACACCTCAACTAACTTTTGTGACAAACAAACAGTATTACATTAAGACATTAACTTATGATTCATAATGAAGACTTTAACTTTCATTGTGGTCTTATATGGCCCTAACCAAAGCAAATACAAACAATCCAATAAAACTGTACTGTTACCTTGACCCTATACAGTCTGAAGCATCAAAATGATAAAACTCTGACTTTTGTAAATTAGTCTATATGTCACGCTACCTCTTGTTGAGTTCGTCTGCGTTCGCACAAGCTTAAATCAGGAGAGATTATCAAATGATTCTCGTTAGAACTCCAGTCACTCCAATTGCATTTGCTCCAAAGTGACTTTTCCCAGTCATCCAGTCAGGGATTTCTTTAGCCATCAATTAGAAATGTCGCTTCTAATCTGAGCCAGCTTCCCAGACACTGGTCATTTCCCATTAGAGTCATTTTCCCCAGGATCCCGTGGAGCGATAGACATCTCCGCAGCTCAATAGAGGAGATGTGGAGGAGACCATAATTAAAGAGGTGGCATTTACTCTCAGTCAGGCCCTCTCAGAGATCTGAATCTGCAATTACCTTCCAGAAAATAGCATTGTCAGGACAGGACCCACGTTAATAATGGCCCCCATCTCTGGGGCAAGGTACAGAATGCAATCATTTCCACTGAAGCCGCACTTTGATTGTTTATCGCTTTACTCAGGGTTATCAGCCACTCTACTGTAGCAAATGTACACAGAGGGAAATAATCCTGTGGGCCACTAGCTGGGCTATACAAGTAGTGTGCTGAGTGGTGATTGTGCTCATAAAGGGTAACTTTAACACCACTCTCATAAAGGTTGTAATATCATGGATAGGATTCACCAGCCAGCCATCAGTAAGTCTCACTATCTATATACTCATATCGCTCTGTCTTTCCCTCTCTCTTCCTATATCTCACACACACTTTCTATCTCATCACACACACTGCAAATGCACAGACTCCCCTAAGCCTCTACCAACCTGTGCCTGACTTTCCAGACACTTTATCAAGTGCATAAGGACCATTTGCACAGAAGGCAATTAAAAGCTTTAGTGGTTCCTGCAGGCAGAAGGATAGTTTGGGGGCCCCAGTCGACACATGAGCCAGCACCTTATTGGAGAGGGCTGGCTTTGTGCAGCAAAATGGCTTCAGTAATTTATACCAAATAGACTGCAAGTAGGGTATGAGAGCCAAGAGGAACGCATCTGCATTAATCAATATGAAATTATCCTGGACGTAATTTGTGGAGGGCAGCCATGCACCTGCCTAGAAATATGATTGGGGGAAGCCTGCACACAAACAAGTGAGCAAACACTACTGAAAATCTGGGTAACAAGTATAAGAGAAAATATCTAAAATCAGATCCAAATGTCTGTCAAATCCCAGGAAAATAGAAAACTAAAAGAGGAGAAATGATGAATGTAAAACCATGAAAAATAATGATTTATGAAACGCACTGAGTAATCCTGACATTAGGTCACTTTTTATAAGCTCAAAAACTACACTCAGTGTGTCGATGTAAAAAAAATTTTATTTTTAGGCATGCATTCTCAAAAAAAATGCAAATGTACTGATTGTCAAGAGTTATAAGGAAAGAAATCATTTAGCATGGTAAATTCTGGTTCCAAAGATAAGCATGTCCTTAAAACGACCATATGCAAAAGGTGCGATAGTGAGGATGTCCAGCAGATTATCGCGTTTGCATATCTCCTAATCAATCTACTTGCAGTAAAGGCCAAGATCACTGTGTCATGATTTTGAATCAGCCAGGTGTTCATTTACCTCAGACTGCGGTTTTCTTTGTCCTAAACGTACCCCTTGTTTCTACTGATAGACACTTCCTCTGCAGGTTCCCAATGTCATTAGTGTCAGCAAACAGATGAGAAACTGAGGACATTCTAGAGATGGTCTGGCCCTTCTTTGGCAGCTGGTGACCTTCCTGGTCTGAATGCTCCATGACTCTCTCCAGCGGCTTTTTTTCAGCTTTCAGACAGCCCGGCTCTCTTTATCACTCCCCAGGATCAGCAATTGCTCAACGACAGCCTCTCAGTAATGCATCCACGCTGGATATCTCTTCAGAGCACGACTATGTGCTTTGCAAATGCAATATACAAGGAGTGAATACAAGAGAGAGAAAGAGTGCAGTGGAGGGAGTTCAGAGCATTTCAAGTCCCATCCTACAGAGGAATATTTTAAGCTTTAAGATGTTACTTAAGGCAAGATTGCAGGAGGCATTTCACCTTCAATGGAAAGTTATTAGTAGCAAGTAACAGGAAAATACAAAGAGAGAGAGATGACTGAAGGACGTGGGGCTACATGCCTCCTGCACCCCAGGACCACCAAAATGTCACTGTTTGTAAGATTTTTATGTAAGGATTATGTAATGATTAAAGTTCATGCACTAAACAGATAAGTAGAAGGATACCCCATTACTTTCTACTGGAATTCCTTAAAACATATAATATTTAGGTGTGAAAATTTTATTCTAAAAGAGTGCAACTGTATTGCAGAGAGCTAACCCTATTATTTAACCTAGCCTTGCTGCTTTGAATAGGGAGAACAGAACAATGGAAACACATAATGTTCGAAAACCTAGTATTATGGCATTAACTAAACTGAAATGTATTATTATTATTTTTGGCAAAACTGTCCTATTAGATTGAATTAGTTTTAGCTAGGTTTTCCTGAGAAGCAACTGACAACTGAGTGTATGTCTTCTGCAGTGAGTCAGCTCTTACTGATACAATAAAATATACTAAAATCTTAGTAGCCTTGAGAGTACAAAACAAGATCCACATTTACATACAATAAAATAACAGCTTGCTTTAAATTTACTTTCTAGTTTTCAGTGACAGTGAAGCATGCCAATTATATAGACTGAAATACTGAAAAAAACATTTAGAGCCCTTCCTGTGATACATGGCTCCTAAGCATAGTACCATAGGCTTAATTGGTTGAAATCCTCTCTTAGCAGACAAGGAACTGTACCCCTAGGCATAGATAAAAGACGTCTAAACTCTCTTATGTGGAACAAGGAGATGAAAGGGCAAAGAAGACAGGAGCTTGTCAAGAAGAAGCCAGTCTCAGCAGCCAGTTATGTGCAGGTGGAGCAGACCAGAAGAACGACAGGTTATCATCAGCTCCGTGCTTGAGAAATGAGACGTCTCGTCATCAAGTCATGATATCTTATTCCTGTGTCAACTCACACCCGACCATCCTCACTTCTGGTATGGCAGACGGCATGTTTTTTACAAATACAGTATTACTGACTGACTGCACACCTACGCCTGTTCAACTTGCCATGGTCGCTATAGCTCCAAATATTTTAAAAAGTTGTTTTTTTAAAGCCACACCTCTACACAATTAGACTTAAAAAATGTGCCTACTTTTTCACAGACTATTTGTAATATAAGTGATAATCTAAAACATCTAAAATGTGTGTGTCTAGATAAATTTAGGGCCCCAGTGCATGTGTGAAAGCGGCTCAGATGTAGCCTGATTGTGATTTTTTGACAAGTCAGATTTTATTAATCATGAATGCAGTATTTATTTTATTCTTTTACAGTTTACCCATCCACCATTCTAATTTACAAACCCTCCCTGATGTCAGAGCATAGAGCAGGATTAGTAGTTCTGTTCCTCAAAGAAAAGCTAATAGGAGCCTCTGCTCAGGCTGACTGAAGGTCAGCTGCTTTAAGCAAGGGCCCCCGAACCGACAGCTGAAACTCTGCAAGAAAAAAACAAAACTCACAACAACAACAAAAAAAAAACAAGTGGCTAAGGGGATGTGCATCCATCCATTGAGTTCTCAGCAGTGGCTTTGGTTGCTGCCAAGATAGAGAGATTCAAATCTGAAGTAAAAGAGCTGCCATTTATACTCTGTCCTGATGTTACAGTGATGCCATGAATTGTAACCAACTGTGATGTCACTGCTGCCAAAATGATGATGTCATAGTATAGAGAGATAAGAAAAACTGAGGTAAAGCAATTCTACAATTAAAAAACTAAATGAAACTAGAAGGTTAAGCTAGAGGAACAGGATGTTTTATATTGTGATGTGATAACATAAAGTACAAATGTGATTACAGTAAGTAGTTTATTACTTAAATAACCCCTTTCCTAATTCTCAAAAGGAAAAGGGTTTATTTGATTTTGTAACAACAGTTTTGATACATGTTCATAACTTCAAATAACCCACCCACGCAGCTGTTTCTGAACAAATCTTAGGGCTAACTTTAAGTCAGAGAAATCCTCTTACTTTTTCTTCGTTTGAACTATAGCCTAACAAGTAATTAGTAATAAAATCCCCCCAACACTGGTTATCAGTGTAATCACCAATGTAAATGTTTCTGTAGGGTCATACTGACTCAATTTGCAGACATTAGGTCATATTAAATATAGATACAGCATAGGTTTTACATTTTCACATTTAGTGATTGACTGATGTCCAGACCTCTTAGACTCATAGACTAAAAAAACTGTAACTCTCAGTGGATCTATTCATAATACTTATCATACATACAACTTAACAGTAAATAAATACTTATTTGATCTATTATTGTAATTTATATTCAACATTTATGTCTATACGTTTAACCATCTAAAAACTGGCTGATTTAAATCCACAAAAAATTACTTTAAAACAGTGGTATCAGCTGGTCATATGCACGAAAAATCATGAAAAAATTGTCACATTAGATTGGTTCCCTTTAATGAAGAGATATACAAAAGAATATGGGTAGAATTTGTTAATCTGAAAACTAATAACTGTAATACAAATTTTCAAGACTGTCATAGTTCATTTGATAATCAAACCAGAATAAAAACTGTGCATTTTGGTTATATTAGTATCTCATTTCCATACCAAGTAGTACTATTAATAACATAGAGACAGTGTGCAATTTCTCTCACTGCTCCATGGGAAATGAGCTATGAACAATAGCAATAATTGTAAATGGACATCTTGGCAATAGAGCATCTGCTTCATGCTACATAATCATCCCTGTCAGAAACCTGAAAAGGCTCAAAGATTGTTGGGAAGGAAAACATGGGAAGCACTTAATTAAGAAGAACTAAAATGGAAACATGTGTAATTTAATCTTGTTTGGAGTTTTATTACACTCACCCTGATGCCGTCTCCTCACAGTTAATTTTATGCCGACTTGTGTTAAACTCTGGCATCACAAGTTTTGCAATTGTAGTTTTGAATTGGCATACGTTTTAAATAGGTCTAGCACACATTGCATCACTATAGACAGACACTAACAGACGGTTTTAAGCCTAAAACATGTTTTATAAATATCTCAGTATCAACAGTGACTGCAAACCAACCTGCTCAGTTATCAAAATCTAACCAACTTACTAAATGAGGTAAAATCTCTTTTCAATAGCACACAAAGTGTAGCACATAAGAGGGGAAAATTGGTCTTAAAAGCTTTTTCAGTGATTACATTTAAGTATAAGAGTCCCTGAAATCTGGGCACTGACAGTATTACATATTGTGTTGAATACAAATTGAATAAATTCAAACACAAACTATTGTTGAAGACATGTAACATGAAATAATAATATAATTTATGTGTTAACTGAATCTACCTTCTATCAGACACAGGAATTACATTACTAAAGGTTTGGATTATTGATACATTTGAAAAAAGGTGAATCTTCAGCGAGTCATCTGTGGGACACTGTACTGCACATTCAACACATTACTTAATTAAAGAGTTGTATGCATGATCAGTGATGAGGAAAATGGTTTAAGCTATGAACCGCAGGGTCAGTGGTTCGATTCTGAAAGACACCGAAACCCTGTAGTAGTGCTGACATGTCTGGCAGCTGTCCAACATTAATTTCCCCACGGGGAAAATTTAGAAAGTTACTGTATCCTGCAGTGTCTGGAGCATCAACCCCTGTGTTACAGCAACTTCTAACTGCTTATGTTTCAAATAAACTGTCATCAGTACAGGCAGTCGATGAAAGGTGTGGACATTTCAGGATAAGTGTAAGCTACATCACATTCTGATCACAAAATAT